>CM043072.1:63193547-63473110 GCA_023701655.1 Ovis ammon polii x Ovis aries
ACAGACCTGTGGGAAAGCCTCTTGCGAAAGCCTCGTGGGAAAGCCTCGAGGGAAAGCCACAGATCCCTTGATCCAGGCGATGGGAAGCGTGACACTGCTGCTACAGCTCTGGAGGAAAGCGCACGTTCATGCCCCCATTCGAGACGAGGACTTACTCCCCTGGGGAGACTCCAGAAGTAACCCAAGATCCATGTCAGCACTGGAGAGGAAACCTCAGGTTCCGGCCACGCCTTCACACAAGGTCTTAGGCCCCAGCATCCAAGGGAGAGGAATCCCGAGAGGCCCGCGAGCAACTCGCATGGGGACTGGCCTTTCCTGAGGCCACAGAAGCAGGTTCCTGAGGTCCCCGTCGTAAGTCGAGAGCACCTGCCTCAACTCGAGAAAATCCAGGAGGTTTTGCCCTCCAGGCGATATGAGGCCCATTTCCGCTGAGGCTTCTCATGGCTATTCACATCTAAGCTCTGGAACTTCCAAAAGGTCCTTCACACCCTTGCTGCAACTCGAGAAGTACCCCGACATCCCCGTCTCCACTCAGGAGGAAGCACGAATGTCCCACCCACATCCAGAGGGGCCCGTTTCCGTCTCGTAGCTCGAGATGAGGGATCGTTTCCCTGCTTGGTTAGAAAAGAATTCCCGGCCTTCCCGTCACATTTCAACAGGAGGCGCTCTCCACAGGAAAGGCGAGAGGAACTCCAGGGTCGTGCCACCATTCCAAGAGTCCCCCAGATGTTTCAGTCCATTCCAGAGGAACCTGTTTTCCCTGCACTGCCTCGACTATCACGCCGAGGATCGACTCCCACCACGGTGGCACGTGGGACAGCCCAATGGGAAAGCTTCGTGGGAAACCCTCGAGGGAAAGCCACAGATCCCTTGATGCAAGCGACGGGAAGCGTGACATTGCTGCTACCGCTTTGGAGGAAAGCGCACGTGCATGCCCCCCTTAGGAGACGAGGACTTGCTCCCCTGGGGAGACTCCAGAAGTACCCCAAGATCCATGTCAGCACTGGAGAGGAATCCTCAGGTTCCGGCCCCGAATCCACACAAGGACTTAGGCCCCGTCATCGAAGGTAGATGAATTCCGAGAGGCCCCCGAGCAACTCGCACGGGGACTGGCCTTTCCTGAGGCCACCAGAGCGGGACCTTGAGGTCGCCGTCATAAGTCGAGAGGACCTGCCGAAACTAGAGAAAATCCAGGAGGTTTCGCCCTCCAGGCGAGATGAGGCACATTTCCGCTGAGGCTTCTCGAAGCTAATCACACCTAACCTCTGGAACTTCCAAAAGGTCCTTCACACCCTTGCTGCAACACAAGAAGTTGTCTTGCATCCCCGTCTCCACTCTAGAGGAAGCACGAGGGTCCTGGATACATCCAGAGGAGCCCCGTTTCCCCCTCGTAGCTCGAAATGAGGGATCCTTTCGCTGCTTTTTCGGGAAAGAATTCTGGGCATTCCCGTCCAATCTCAAGAGGAGGCGCTCTCCACAGGAAAGGCGAGAGGAACTCCAGGGTCGGCCCACCATACCAAGGGTCCCCCA
The DNA here is from genome assembly GCA_023701655.1 of Ovis ammon polii x Ovis aries. Lineage (NCBI taxonomy): Eukaryota > Metazoa > Chordata > Mammalia > Artiodactyla > Bovidae > Ovis > Ovis ammon polii x Ovis aries. The sequence goes on from CM043072.1 coordinate 63,195,078, forward strand.
GATGTCTCAGTCCATTCCAGAGGAACCTGTTTGCCCTGCACTACCTCGGCTTTCACGCCGAGGATCGACTCCCACGCCGAGGATCGACTCCCACCACGCTGGCACGTGGGACAGCCTTGTGGGAAAGCCTCGTGGGAAAGCCTCGAGGGGAAGCCACAGATCCCTTGATCCAGGCGATGGGAAGCGTGACACTGCTGCTACCCCTCTGGAGGAAAGCTCACGTGCATGCCCCCATTCGAGACGAGGACTTACTCCCCTCGGGACACTCCAGAAGTACCCCAAGATTCATGTCAGCACTGGAGAGGAATCCTGAGATTCCGGCCCCGACTCCACACAAGGTCTTAGGCCCCGGCTTCGAAGGGAAAGGAATCCTGAGAGGCCCCCGTGCAACTCGCATAGGGACTGGCCTTTCCTGAGGCAACCAGAGCGGGTCCATGAGGTCCCCGTCGGAAGTTGAGAGCACCTGCCGCAACTCGACAGAATCCAGGAGGTTTTGCCCTCCAGGAGAGATGAGGCCCATTTCCACTGAGGCTTTCCGAAGCTAATCACACCTAACCTCTGGAATTTCCAAAAGGTCCTTCACACCCTTGCTGCAACTCAAGAAGTTGCCTGACATACCCGTCTCCCATCTAGAGGAAACACGAGGGTCCCGGCCACATCCAGAGGAGCCCCGTTTCCACTACGTAGCTCGAGATGAGGGATCCTTTCGCTGCGTGTTCGGGAAAGAATTCTGTGCATTCCTGTCGCATCTCAATTAGGAGGTGCTCTCCACAGGAAAGGCTAGAACTCCAGCGTCGTGCCACCATTCCCAGAAACCCCCAGATCCTTCATTCCATTCTAGAGGAACCTGTTTTCCCTGCACTGCCTTGACGTTCATGCTGTGGATCGACTCCCAACACGTGTGCACGTGGGACAGCCCTGTGGGAATGCCTCGTGGGAAAGCCTCGTGGGAAAGCCTCGAGGGAAAGCCATAGATCCTTTGATCCACGCGGCGGACTGCGTGACACTGCTGCTACCGCTCTGGAGGAAAGCGCAATTGCATGCCCGCATTCGAGACAAGGACTGACTCCCCTGGGGAGACTCCAGAAGTACCCCAAGATCCATGTCAGCACCGGAGAGGAATCCTCAGGTTCCGGCCCCGACTCCACACAAGGTCTTAGGCCCCGGCATCGACTGGAGAGGAATCCCGAGAGGCCCCCGAGGAACTCGCATGGGGACTGGCCTTTCCTGAGGCCACCAGAGCGGGTCCCTGAGGGCCCCGTCGTAAGTCGAGAGCACCTGCCGCAACTCGAGAAAATCCAGGAGGTTTTGCCCTCCAGGCGAGATGAGGCCCATTTCCGCTGAGGCTTCTCGAGGCTAATCACATCTAACCACTGGAACTTCCAAAGGGTCATTCACACCCTTGCTGCAACTCAAGAAGTTCCCCGACATACCCGTCTCCACTCGAGAGGAAGCACGAGGGTCCCGCACACATCCAGGGGAGCCCCGTTTCCGCCTCCTAGCTCGAGATGAGGGATACTTTCCCTGTTTCGTAGGGAAAGAATTCCCGGCGTTCCCGTCGCATCTCAAGAGGAGGCGCTCTCCACAGGAAAGGCGAGAGGAACTCGAGGTTTGTGCCACCATTCCAAGAGTCCCCCAGATGTGTCAGTCCATTCCAGAGGAACCTGTTTTCCCTGCACTGCCTTGACGTTCAAGCCGAGGATCGACTCCCACCACGTGTGCACGTGGAACAGCCTTGTGGGAAAGCCTCGTGGGAAAGCCTCGTGGGAAAGACTCGAGGGAAAGCCATAGACTCTTTGATCCACGCGGCGGACTGCGTGACACTGCTGCTACCTCACTGGAGGAAAGCGCAAGTGCATGCCCGCATTCGAGACGAGGACTGACTCCCCTGGGGAGACACCAAAAGTACCCCAAGATCCATGTCAGCACTGGAGAGGAATCCTCAGGTTCCAGCGCCGACTCCGCACAAGGTCTTAGGCCCCGGCATCTACGGGAGAGGAATTCCGAGAGGCCCCCGAGGAACTCGCATGGGGACTGGCCTTTCCTGAGGCCACCAGAGCGGGTCCCTGAGGTCCCCGTCGTAAGTCGAGAGCACCTGCCGCAACTCGAGAAAATCCAGGAGGTTTTGCCCTCCAGGCGAGATGAGGCCCATTTCCACTGAGGCTTCTCGAGGCTGATCACATCTAACCACTGGAACTTCCAAAGGGTCCTTCACACCCTTGCTGCAACTCAAGAAGTTCCACGACATAGCCGTCTCCACTCGAGAGGAAGCACGAGGGTCCCGCACACATCCAGGGGAGCCCCGTGTCCGCCTCCTAGCTCGAGATGAGGGATCGTTTTCCTGTTTCGTAGGGAAAGAATTCCCGGCGTTCCCGTCGCATCTCAAGAGGAGGCGCTCTCCACAGGAAAGGCGAGAGGAACTCCAGGCTCGTGCCACCATTGCAAGAGTCCCCCAGCTGTGTCAGTCCATTCCAGAGGAACCTGTTTTCCCTGCACTGCCTTGACGTTCAAGCCGAGGATCGACTCCCACCACGTGTGCACGTGGGACAGCCCTGTGGGAAAGCCTCGTGGGAAAGCCTCGTGGGAAAGACTCGAGGGAAAAGCATAGATCCTTGGATCCACGCGGCGGACTGCGTGACACAGCTGCTCCCGCTCTGGAGGAAAGCACAAGTGCATGCCCGCATTCGAGACGAGGACTGACTCCCCTGGGGAGACACCAGAAGTACCCCAAGATCCATGTCAGCACTGGAGAGGAATCCTCAGGTTCCGGCGCCGACTCCGCACAAGGTCTTAGGCCCCGGCATCAACGGGAGAGGAATCCCGAGAGGCCCCCGAGGGACTCGCATGGGGACTGGCCTTTCCTGAGGCCACCAGAGCGGGTCCCTGAGGGCCCCGTCATAAGTCGAGAGCACCTGCCGCAGCTCGAGATAATCCAGGAGGTTTTGCCCTCCAGGCGAGATGAGGCCCATTTCCGATGAGGCTTCTCGAGGCTAATCACATCTAACCACTGGAACTTCCAAAGGGTCCTTCACACCCTTGCTGCAACTCAAGAAGTTCCCCGACATACCCGTCTCCACTCGAGAGGAAGCACGAGGGTCCCGCACACATCCAGGGGAGCCCCGTTTCCGCCTCCTAGCTCGAGATGAGGGATCGTTTTCCTGTTTCGTAGGGAAAGAATTCCCGGCGTTCCCGTCGCATCTCAAGAGGAGGCGCTCTCCACAGGAAAGGCGAGAGGAACTCGAGGGTCGTGCCACCATTGCAAGAGTCCCCCAGCTGTGTCAGTCCATTCCAGAGGAACCTGTTTTCCCTGCACTGCCTTGACGTTCAAGCCGAGGATCGACTCCCACCACGTGTGCACATGGGACAGCCCTGTGGGAAAGCCTCGTGGGAAAGCCTCGTGGGAAAGACTCGAGGGAAAAGCATAGATCCTTGGATCCACGCGGCGGACTGCGTGACACTGCTGCTCCCGCTCTGGAGGAAAGCACAAGTGCATGCCCGCATTCGAGACGAGGACTGACTCCCCTGGGGAGACACCAGAAGTACCCCAAGATCCATGTCAGCACTGGAGAGGAATCCTCAGCTTCCGGCGCCGACTCCGCACAAGGTCTTAGGCCCCGGCATCAACGGAAGAGGAATCCCGAGAGGCCCCCGAGGGACTCGCATGGGGACTGGACTTTCCTGAGGCCACCAGAGCGGGTCCCTGAGGTCCCCGTCGTAAGTCGAGAGCACCTGCAGCAACTCGAGAAAATCCAGGAGGTTTTGCCCTCCAGGCGAGATGAGGCCCATTTCCGCTAGGCTTCTCGAGGCTAATCACATCTAACCACTGGAACTTCCAAAGGGTCCTTCACACCCTTGCTGCAACTCAAGAAGTTCCCCGACATAGCCGTCTCCACTCGAGAGGAAGCACGAGGGTCCCGCACACATCCAGGGGAGCCCCGTGTCCGCCTCCTAGCTCGAGATGAGGGATCCTTTCCCTGTTTCGTAGGGAAAGAATTCCCGGCGTTCCCGTCGCATCTCAAGAGGAGGCGCTCTCCACAGGAAAGGCGAGAGGAACTCCAGGGTCTGCCCACCATACCAAGGGTCCCCCAGATGTCTCAGTCCATTCCAGAGGAACCTGTTTGCCCTGCACTACCTCGGCTTTCACGCCGAGGATCGACTCCCACGCCGAGGATCGACTCCCACCACGCTGGCACGTGGGACAGCCTTGTGGGAAAGCCTCGTGGGAAAGCCTCGAGGGGAAGCCACAGATCCCTTGATCCAGGCGATGGGAAGCGTGACACTGCTGCTACCCCTCTGGAGGAAAGCTCACGTGCATGCCCCCATTCGAGACGAGGACTTACTCCCCTCGGGACACTCCAGAAGTACCCCAAGATTCATGTCAGCACTGGAGAGGAATCCTGAGATTCCGGCCCCGACTCCACACAAGGTCTTAGGCCCCGGCTTCGAAGGGAAAGGAATCCTGAGAGGCCCCCGTGCAACTCGCATAGGGACTGGCCTTTCCTGAGGCAACCAGAGCGGGTCCATGAGGTCCCCGTCGGAAGTTGAGAGCACCTGCCGCAACTCGACAGAATCCAGGAGGTTTTGCCCTCCAGGAGAGATGAGGCCCATTTCCACTGAGGCTTTCCGAAGCTAATCACACCTAACCTCTGGAATTTCCAAAAGGTCCTTCACACCCTTGCTGCAACTCAAGAAGTTGCCTGACATACCCGTCTCCCATCTAGAGGAAACACGAGGGTCCCGGCCACATCCAGAGGAGCCCCGTTTCCACTACGTAGCTCGAGATGAGGGATCCTTTCGCTGCGTGTTCGGGAAAGAATTCTGTGCATTCCTGTCGCATCTCAATTAGGAGGTGCTCTCCACAGGAAAGGCTAGAACTCCAGCGTCGTGCCACCATTCCCAGAAACCCCCAGATCCTTCATTCCATTCTAGAGGAACCTGTTTTCCCTGCACTGCCTTGACGTTCATGCTGTGGATCGACTCCCAACACGTGTGCACGTGGGACAGCCCTGTGGGAATGCCTCGTGGGAAAGCCTCGTGGGAAAGCCTCGAGGGAAAGCCATAGATCCTTTGATCCACGCGGCGGACTGCGTGACACTGCTGCTACCGCTCTGGAGGAAAGCGCAATTGCATGCCCGCATTCGAGACAAGGACTGACTCCCCTGGGGAGACTCCAGAAGTACCCCAAGATCCATGTCAGCACCGGAGAGGAATCCTCAGGTTCCGGCCCCGACTCCACACAAGGTCTTAGGCCCCGGCATCGACGGGAGAGGAATCCCGAGAGGCCCCCGAGGAACTCGCATGGGGACTGGCCTTTCCTGAGGCCACCAGAGCGGGTCCCTGAGGTCCCCGTCGTAAGTCGAGAACACCTGCCGCAACTCGAGAAAATCCAGGAGGTTTTGCCCTCCAGGCGAGATGAGGCCCATTTCCACTGAGGCTTCTCGAGGCTAATCACATCTAACCAATGGAACTTCCAAAGGGTCCTTCACACCCTTGCTGCAACTCAAGAAGTTCCACGACATACCCGTCTCCACTCGAGAGGAAGCACGAGGGTCCCGCACACATCCAGGGGAGCCCCGTTTCCGCCTCCTAGCTCGAGATGAGGGATCGTTTTCCTGTTTCGTAGGGAAAGAATTCCCAGCGTTCCCGTCGCATCTCAAGAGGAGGCGCTCTCCACAGGAAAGGCGAGAGGAACTCCAGGCTCGTGCCACCATTCCAAGAGTCCCCCAGCTGTGTCAGTCCATTCCAGAGGAACCTGTTTTCCCTGCACTGCCTTGACGTTCAAGCCGAGGATCTACTCCCACCACGTGTGCACGTGGGACAGCCCTGTGGGAAAGCCTCGTGGGAAAGCCTCGTGGGAAAGACTCGAGGGAAAAGCATAGATCCTTGGATCCACGCGGCGGACTGCGTGACACTGCTGCTCCCGCTCTGGAGGAAAGCACAAGTGCATGCCCGCATTCGAGACGAGGACTGACTCCCCTGGGGAGACACCAGAAGTACCCCAAGATCCATATCAGCACTGGAGAGGAATCCTCAGGTTCCGGCGCCGACTCCGCACAAGGTCTTAGGCCCCGGCATCAACGGGAGAGGAATCCCGAGAGGCCCCCGAGGGACTCGCATGGGGACTGGCCTTTCCTGAGGCCACCAGAGCGGGTCCCTGAGGGCCCCGTCATAAGTCGAGAGCACCTGCCGCAGCTCGAGATAATCCAGGAGGTTTTGCCCTCCAGGCGAGATGAGGCCCATTTCCGCTGACGCTTCTCGAGGCTAATCACATCTAACCACTGGAACTTCCAAAGGGTCCTTCACACCCTTGCTGCAACTCAAGAAGTTCCCCGACATACCCGTCTCCACTCGAGAGGAAGCACGAGGGTCCCGCACACATCCAGGGGAGCCCCGTTTCCGCCTCCTAGCTCGAGATGAGGGATCCTTTCCCTGTTTCGTAGGGAAAGAATTCCCAGCGTTCCCGTCGCATCTCAAGAGGAGGCGCTCTCCACAGGAAAGGCGAGAGGAACTCGAGGGTCGTACCACCATTCCAAGAGTCCCCCAGATGTGTCAGTCCATTCCAGAGGAACCTGTTTTCCCTGCACTGCTTTGACTTTCAAGCCGAGGATCGAATCCCACCACGTGTGCACGTGGGACAGCCCTGTGGGAAAGCCTCGTGGGAAAGCCTTGTGGGAAAGACTTGAGGGAAAGCCATAGATCCTTTGATCCACGCGGCGGACTGCGTGACACTGCTGCTACCTCTCTGGAGGAAAGCGCAAGGGCATGCCCGCATTCGAGACGAGGACTGACTCCCCTGGGGAGACTCCAGAAGTACCCCAAGATCCATGTCAGCACTGGAGAGGAATTCTTAGGATACGGCGCCGACTCCGCACAAGGTCTTAGGCCCCGGCATCGACGGGAGAGGAATCCCGAGAGGCCCCCGAGGAACTCGCATGGGGACTGGACTTTCCTGAGGCCACCAGAGCGGGTCCCTGAGGTCCCCGTCGTAAGTCGAGAGCACCTGCCGCAACTTGAGAAAATCCAGGAGGTTTTGCCCTCCAGGCGAGATGAGGCCCATTTCCGCTAGGCTTCTCGAGGCTAATCACATCTAACCACTGGAACTTCCAAAGGGTCCTTCACACCCTTGCTGCAACTCAAGAAGTTCCCCGACATAGCCGTCTCCACTCGAGAGGAAGCACGAGGGTCCCGCACACATCCAGGGGAGCCCCGTATCCGCCTCCTAGCTCGAGATGAGGGATCCTTTCCCTGTTTCGTAGGGAAAGAATTCCCGGCGTTCCCGTCGCATCTCAAGAGGAGGCGCTCTCCACAGGAAAGGCGAGAGGAACTCCAGGGTCGTGCCACCATTCCAAGAGTCCCCCAGATGTGTCAGTCCATTCCAGAGGAACCTGTTTTCCCTGCACTGCCTTGACGTTCAAGCCGAGGATCGACTCCCACCACGTGTGCACGTGGAACAGCCTTGTGGGAAAGCCTCGTGGGAAAGCCTCGTGGGAAAGACTCGAGGGAAAGCCATAGACTCTTTGATCCACGCGGCGGACTGCGTGACACTGCTGCTACCTCACTGGAGGAAAGCGCAAGTGCATGCCCGCATTCGAGACGAGGACTGACTCCCCTGGGGAGACACCAGAAGTACCCCAAGATCCATGTCAGCACTGGAGAGGAATCCTCAGGTTCCAGCGCCGACTCCGCACAAGGTCTTAGGCCCCGGCATCTACGGGAGAGGAATTCCGAGAGGCCCCCGAGGAACTCGCATGGGGACTGGCCTTTCCTGAGGCCACCAGAGCGGGTCCCTGAGGTCCCCGTCGTAAGTCGAGAGCACCTGCCGCAACTCGAGAAAATCCAGGAGGTTTTGCCCTCCAGGCGAGATGAGGCCCATTTCCACTGAGGCTTCTCGAGGCTGATCACATCTAACCACTGGAACTTCCAAAGGGTCCTTCACACCCTTGCTGCAACTCAAGAAGTTCCGCGACATAGCCGTCTCCACTCGAGAGGAAGCACGAGGGTCCCGCACACATCCAGGGGAGCCCCGTTTCCCCCTCCTAGCTCGAGATGAGGGATCGTTTTCCTGTTTCGTAGGGAAAGAATTCCCGGCGTTCCCGTCGCATCTCAAGAGGAGGCGCTCTCCACAGGAAAGGCGAGAGGAACTCCAGGCTCGTGCCACCATTGCAAGAGTCCCCCAGCTGTGTCAGTCCATTCCAGAGGAACCTGTTTTCCCTGCACTGCCTTGACGTTCAAGCCGAGGATCGACTCCCACCACGTGTGCACGTGGGACAGCCCTGTGGGAAAGCCTCGTGGGAAAGCCTCGTGGGAAAGACTCGAGGGAAAAGCATAGATCCTTGGATCCACGCGGCGGACTGCGTGACACTGCTGCTCCCGCTCTGGAGGAAAGCACAAGTGCATGCCCGCATTCGAGACGAGGACTGACTCCCCTGGGGAGACACCAGAAGTACCCCAAGATCCATGTCAGCACTGGAGAGGAATCCTCAGGTTCCGGCGCCGACTCCGCACAAGGTCTTAGGCCCCGGCATCAACGGGAGAGGAATCCCGAGAGGCCCCCGAGGGACTCGCATGGGGACTGGCCTTTCCTGAGGCCACCAGAGCGGGTCCCTGAGGGCCCCGTCATAAGTCGAGAGCACCTGCCGCAGCTCGAGATAATCCAGGAGGTTTTGCCCTCCAGGCGAGATGAGGCCCATTTCCGCTGACGCTTCTCGAGGCTAATCACATCTAACCACTGGAACTTCCAAAGGGTCCTTCACACCCTTGCTGCAACTCAAGAAGTTCCCCGACATACCCGTCTCCACTCGAGAGGAAGCACGAGGGTCCCGCACACATCCAGGGGAGCCCCGTGTCCGCCTCCTAGCTCGAGATGAGGGATCGTTTTCCTGTTTCGTAGGGAAAGAATTCCCGGCGTTCCCGTCGCATCTCAAGAGGAGGCGCTCTCCACAGGAAAGGCGAGAGGAACTCGAGGGTCGTGCCACCATTGCAAGAGTCCCCCAGCTGTGTCAGTCCATTCCAGAGGAACCTGTTTTCCCTGCACTGCCTTGACGTTCAAGCCGAGGATCGACTCCCACCACGTGTGCACATGGGACAGCCCTGTGGGAAAGCCTCGTGGGAAAGCCTCGTGGGAAAGACTCGAGGGAAAAGCATAGATCCTTGGATCCACGCGGCGGACTGCGTGACACTGCTGCTCCCGCTCTGGAGGAAAGCACAAGTGCATGCCCGCATTCGAGACGAGGACTGACTCCCCTGGGGAGACACCAGAAGTACCCCAAGATCCATGTCAGCACTGGAGAGGAATCCTCAGGTTCCGGCGCCGACTCCGCACAAGGTCTTAGGCCCCGGCATCAACGGAAGAGGAATCCCGAGAGGCCCCCGAGGAACTCGCATGGGGCCTGGCCTTTCCTGAGGCCACCAGAGCGGGTCCCTGAGGTCCCCGTCGTAAGTCGAGAGCACCTGCAGCAACTCGAGAAAATCCAGGAGGTTTTGCCCTCCAGGCGAGATGAGGCCCATTTCCGCTAGGCTTCTCGAGGCTAATCACATCTAACCACTGGAACTTCCAAAGGGTCCTTCACACCCTTGCTGCAACTCAAGAAGTTCCCCGACATAGCCGTCTCCACTCGAGAGGAAGCACGAGGGTCCCGCACACATCCAGGGGAGCCCCGTGTCCGCCTCCTAGCTCGAGATGAGGGATCCTTTCCCTGTTTCGTAGGGAAAGAATTCCCGGCGTTCCCGTCGCATCTCAAGAGGAGGCGCTCTCCACAGGAAAGGCGAGAGGAACTCCAGGGTCGGCCCACCATACCAAGGGTCCCCCAGATGTCTCAGTCCATTCCAGAGGAACCTGTTTGCCCTGCACTACCTCGGCTTTCACGCCGAGGATCGACTCCCACGCCGAGGATCGACTCCCACCACGCTGGCACGTGGGACAGCCTTGTGGGAAAGCCTCGTGGGAAAGCCTCGAGGGGAAGCCACAGATCCCTTGATCCAGGCGATGGGAAGCGTGACACTGCTGCTACCCCTCTGGAGGAAAGCTCACGTGCATGCCCCCATTCGAGACGAGGACTTACTCCCCTCGGGACACTCCAGAAGTACCCCAAGATTCATGTCAGCACTGGAGAGGAATCCTGAGATTCCGGCCCCGACTCCACACAAGGTCTTAGGCCCCGGCTTCGAAGGGAAAGGAATCCTGAGAGGCCCCCGTGCAACTCGCATAGGGACTGGCCTTTCCTGAGGCAACCAGAGCGGGTCCATGAGGTCCCCGTCGGAAGTTGAGAGCACCTGCCGCAACTCGACAGAATCCAGGAGGTTTTGCCCTCCAGGAGAGATGAGGCCCATTTCCACTGAGGCTTTCCGAAGCTAATCACACCTAACCTCTGGAATTTCCAAAAGGTCCTTCACACCCTTGCTGCAACTCAAGAAGTTGCCTGACATACCCGTCTCCCATCTAGAGGAAACACGAGGGTCCCGGCCACATCCAGAGGAGCCCCGTTTCCACTACGTAGCTCGAGATGAGGGATCCTTTCGCTGCGTGTTCGGGAAAGAATTCTGTGCATTCCTGTCGCATCTCAATTAGGAGGTGCTCTCCACAGGAAAGGCTAGAACTCCAGCGTCGTGCCACCATTCCCAGAAACCCCCAGATCCTTCATTCCATTCTAGAGGAACCTGTTTTCCCTGCACTGCCTTGACGTTCATGCTGTGGATCGACTCCCAACACGTGTGCACGTGGGACAGCCCTGTGGGAATGCCTCGTGGGAAAGCCTCGTGGGAAAGCCTCGAGGGAAAGCCATAGATCCTTTGATCCACGCGGCGGACTGCGTGACACTGCTGCTACCGCTCTGGAGGAAAGCGCAATTGCATGCCCGCATTCGAGACAAGGACTGACTCCCCTGGGGAGACTCCAGAAGTACCCCAAGATCCATGTCAGCACCGGAGAGGAATCCTCAGGTTCCGGCCCCGACTCCACACAAGGTCTTAGGCCCCGGCATCGACGGGAGAGGAATCCCGAGAGGCCCCCGAGGAACTCGCATGGGGACTGGCCTTTCCTGAGGCCACCAGAGCGGGTCCCTGAGGTCCCCGTCGTAAGTCGAGAACACCTGCCGCAACTCGAGAAAATCCAGGAGGTTTTGCCCTCCAGGCGAGATGAGGCCCATTTCCACTGAGGCTTCTCGAGGCTAATCACATCTAACCACTGGAACTTCCAAAGGGTCCTTCACACCCTTGCTGCAACTCAAGAAGTTCCACGACATAGCCGTCTCCACTCGAGAGGAAGCACGAGGGTCCCGCACACATCCAGGGGAGCCCCGTTTCCGCCTCCTAGCTCGAGATGAGGGATCGTTTTCCTGTTTCATAGGGAAAGAATTCCCAGCGTTCCCGTCGCATCTCAAGAGGAGGCGCTCTCCACAGGAAAGGCGAGAGGAACTCCAGGCTCGTGCCACCATTCCAAGAGTCCCCCAGCTGTGTCAGTCCATTCCAGAGGAACCTGTTTTCCCTGCACTGCCTTGACGTTCAAGCCGAGGATCTACTCCCACCACGTGTGCACGTGGGACAGCCCTGTGGGAAAGCCTCGTGGGAAAGCCTCGTGGGAAAGACTCGAGGGAAAAGCATAGATCCTTGGATCCACGCGGTGGACTGCGTGACACTGCTGCTCCCGCTCTGGAGGAAAGCACAAGTGCATGCCTGCATTCGAGACGAGGACTGACTCCCCTGGGGAGACAACAGAAGTACCCCAAGATCCATATCAGCACTGGAGAGGAATCCTCAGGTTCCGGCGCCGACTCCGCACAAGGTCTTAGGCCCCGGCATCAACGGGAGAGGAATCCCGAGAGGCCCCCGAGGGACTCGCATGGGGACTGGCCTTTCCTGAGGCCACCAGAGCGGGTCCCTGAGGGCCCCGTCATAAGTCGAGAGCACCTGCCGCAGCTCGAGATAATCCAGGAGGTTTTGCCCTCCAGGCGAGATGAGGCCCATTTCCGCTGACGCTTCTCGAGGCTAATCACATCTAACCACTGGAACTTCCAAAGGGTCCTTCACACCCTTGCTGCAACTCAAGAAGTTCCCCGACATACCCGTCTCCACTCGAGAGGAAGCACGAGGGTCCCGCACACATCCAGGGGAGCCCCGTTTCCGCCTCCTAGCTCGAGATGAGGGATCCTTTCCCTGTTTCGTAGGGAAAGAATTCCCAGCGTTCCCGTCGCATCTCAAGAGGAGGCGCTCTCCACAGGAAAGGCGAGAGGAACTCGAGGGTCATACCACCATTCCAAGAGTCCCCCAGATGTGTCAGTCCATTCCAGAGGAACCTGTTTTCCCTGCACTGCTTTGACTTTCAAGCCGAGGATCGAATCCCACCACGTGTGCACGTGGGACAGCCCTGTGGGAAAGCCTCGTGGGAAAGCCTTGTGGGAAAGACTTGAGGGAAAGCCATAGATCCTTTGATCCATGCGGCGGACTGCGTGACACTGCTGCTACCTCTCTGGAGGAAAGCGCAAGGGCATGCCCGCATTCGAGACGAGGACTGACTCCCCTGGGGAGACTCCAGAAGTACCCCAAGATCCATGTCAGCACTGGAGAGGAATTCTTAGGATACGGCGCCGACTCCGCACAAGGTCTTAGGCCCCGGCATCGACGGGAGAGGAATCCCGAGAGGCCCCCGAGGAACTCGCATGGGGACTGGCCTTTCCTGAGGCCACCAGAGCGGGTCCCTGAGGTCCCCGTCGTAAGTCGAGAGCACCTGCCGCAACTTGAGAAAATCCAGGAGGTTTTGCCCTCCAGGCGAGATGAGGCCCATTTCCGCTAGGCTTCTCGAGGCTAATCACATCTAACCACTGGAACTTCCAAAGGGTCCTTCACACCCTTGCTGCAACTCAAGAAGTTCCCCGACATAGCCGTCTCCACTCGAGAGGAAGCACGAGGGTCCCGCACACATCCAGGGGAGCCCCGTGTCCGCCTCCTAGCTCGAGATGAGGGATCCTTTCCCTGTTTCGTAGGGAAAGAATTCCCGGCGTTCCAGTCGCATCTCAAGAGGAGGCGCTCTCCACAGGAAAGGCGAGAGGAACTCCAGGGTCGTGCCACCATTCCAAGAGTCCCCCAGATGTGTCAGTCCATTCCAGAGGAACCTGTTTTCCCTGCACTGCCTTGACGTTCAAGCCGAGGATCGACTCCCAATACGTGTGCACGTGGGACAGCCCTGTGGGAAAGCCTTGTGGGAAAGCCTCGTTGGAAAGACTCGTGGGAAAACCATAGATCTTTTGATCCACGCGGCAGACTGCGTGACACTGCTGCTACCGCTCTGGAGGAAAGCATAAGTGCATGCCCGCATTCGAGACGAGGACTGACTCCCCTGGGGAGACTCCAGAAATACCCCAAGATCCATGTCAGCACTGGAGAGGAAACCTCAGGTTCCGGCCCCGACTCCACACAAGGTCTTAGGCCCTGGCATCGGCGGGAGAGGAATCCCGAGAGGCCCCCGAGGAACTCGCATGGGGACTGGCCTTTCCTGAGGCCACCAGAGCGGGTCCCTGAGGTCCCCGTCGTAAGTCGAGAACACCTGCCGCAACTCGAGAAAATCCAGGAGGTTTTGCCCTCCAGGGGAGATGAGGCCCATTTCCGCTGAGGCTTCTCGAGGCTAATCACATCTAACCACTGGAACTTCCAAAGGGTCCTTCACACCCTTGCTGCAACTCAAGAAGTTCCCCGACATACCCGTCTCCACTCGAGAGGAAGCACGAGGGTCCCGCACACATCCAGGGGAGCTCCGTTTCCGCCTCCTAGCTCGAGATGAGGGATCCTTTCCCTGTTTCGTAGGGAAAGAATTCCCGGCGTTCCCGTCGCATCTCAAGAGGAGCCGCTCTCCACAGGAAAGGCGAGAGGAACTCGAGGGTCGTGCCACCATTCCAAGAGTCCCCCAGATGTGTCAGTCCATTCCAGAGGAACCTGTTTTCCCTGCACTGCCTTGACGTTCATGCCGAGGATCGACTTCCACCACTTGTGCACGTGGGACAGCCCTGTGGGAAAGCCTCGTGGGAAAGCCTCGTGGGAAAGACTCGAGGGAAAACCATAGATCCTTTGAACCACGCGGCAGACTGCGTGACACTGCTGCTACCGCTCTGGAGGAAAGCGCAAGTGTATGCACGCATTCGAGACAAGGACTGACTCCCCTGGGGAGACTCCACAAATACCCCAAGATCCATGTCAGCACCGGAGAGGAATCCTCAGGTTCCGGTCCCAACTCCACACAAGGTCTTAGGCCCCGGCATCGATTGGAGAGGAATCCCGAGAGGCCCCCGAGGAACTCGCATGGGGACTGGCCTTTCCTGAGGCCACCAGAGCGGGTCCCTGAGGTCCCCGACGTATGTCGAGAGCACCTGCCGCAACTCGAGAAAATCCAGTAGGTTTTGCCCTCCAGGCGAGATGAGGCCCATTTCCGCTGAGGCTTCTCGAGTCTAATCACGCCTAACCACTGGAACTTCCAAAGGGTACTTCACACCCTTGCTGCAACTCAAGAAGTTCCCCGACACAGCCGTCTCCACTCGAGAGGAAGCACGAGGGTCCCGCACATATCCAGGGGAGCCCCGTTTCCGCCTCCTAGCTCGAGATGAGGGATCCTTTCCCTGTTTCTTAGGGAAAGAATTCCCGGCGTTCCCGTCGCATCTCAAGAGGAGGCGCTCTCCACAGGAAAGGCGAGAGGAACTCGAGGGTCGTGCCACCATTGCAAGAGTCCCCCAGCTGTGTCAGTCCATTCCAGAGGAACCTGTTTTCCCTGCACTGCCTTTACGTTCAAGCCGAGGATCGACTCCCACCACGTGTGCACGTGGGACAGCCCTGTGGGAAAGCCTCGTGGGAAAGCCTCGTGGGAAAGACTCGAGGGAAAAGCATAGATCCTTGGATCCACGCGGCGGACTGCGTGACACTGCTGCTCCCGCTCTGGAGGAAAGCACAAGTGCATGCCCGCATTCGAGATGAGGACTGACTCCCCTGGGGAGACATCAGAAGTACACCAAGATCCATGTCAGCACTGGAGAGGAATCCTCAGGTTCCGGCGCCGACTCCGCACAAGGTCTTAGGCCCCGGCATCAACGGGAGAGGAATCCCGAGAGGCCCCCGAGGGACTCGCATGGGGACCGGACTTTCCTGAGGCCACCAGAGCGGGTCCCTGAGGTCCCCGTCGTAAGTCGAGAGCACCTGCCGCAACTCGAGAAAATCCAGGAGGTTTTGCCCTCCAGGCGAGATGAGGCCCATTTCCGCTAGGCTTCTCGAGGCTAATCACATCTAACCACTGGAACTTCCAAAGGGTCCTTCACACCCTTGCTGCAACTCAAGAAGTTCCCCGACATAGCCGTCTCCACTCGAGAGGAAGCACGAGGGTCCCGCACCCATCCAGGGGAGCCCCGTGTCCGCCTCCTAGCTCGAGATGAGGGATCCTTTCCCTGTTTCGTAGGGAAAGAATTCCCGGCGTTCCCGTCGCATCTCAAGAGGAGGCGCTCTCCACAGGAAAGGCGAGAGGAACTCCAGGGTCGGCCCACCATACCAAGGGTCCCCCAGATGTCTCAGTCCATTCCAGAGGAACCTGTTTGCCCTGCACTACCTCGGCTTTCACGCCGAGGATCGACTCCCACACCGAGGATCGACTCCCACCACGCTGGCACGTGGGCCAGCCTTGTGGGAAAGCCTCGTGGGAAAGCCTCGAGGGGAAGCCACAGATCCCTTGATCCAGGCGATGGGAAGCGTGACACTGCTGCTACCCCTCTGGAGGAAAGCTCACGTGCATGCCCCCATTCGAGACGAGGACTTACTCCCCTCGGGACACTCCAGAAGTACCCCAAGATTCATGTCAGCACTGGAGAGGAATCCTGAGATTCCGGCCCCGACTCCACACAAGGTCTTAGGCCCCGGCTTCGAAGGGAAAGGAATCCTGAGAGGCCCCCGTGCAACTCGCATAGGGACTGGCCTTTCCTGAGGCAACCAGAGCGGGTCCATGAGGTCCCCGTCGGAAGTTGAGAGCACCTGCCGCAACTCGACAGAATCCAGGAGGTTTTGCCCTCCAGGAGAGATGAGGCCCATTTCCACTGAGGCTTTCCGAAGCTAATCACACCTAACCTCTGGAATTTCCAAAAGGTCCTTCACACCCTTGCTGCAACTCAAGAAGTTGCCTGACATACCCGTCTCCCATCTAGAGGAAACACGAGGGTCCCGGCCACATCCAGAGGAGCCCCGTTTCCACTACGTAGCTCGAGATGAGGGATCCTTTCGCTGCGTGTTCGGGAAAGAATTCTGTGCATTCCTGTCGCATCTCAATTAGGAGGTGCTCTCCACAGGAAAGGCTAGAACTCCAGCGTCGTGCCACCATTCCCAGAAACCCCCAGATCCTTCATTCCATTCTAGAGGAACCTGTTTTCCCTGCACTGCCTTGACGTTCATGCTGTGGATCGACTCCCAACACGTGTGCACGTGGGACAGCCCTGTGGGAATGCCTCGTGGGAAAGCCTCGTGGGAAAGCCTCGAGGGAAAGCCATAGATCCTTTGATCCACGCGGCGGACTGCGTGACACTGCTGCTACCGCTCTGGAGGAAAGCGCAATTGCATGCCCGCATTCGAGACAAGGACTGACTCCCCTGGGGAGACTCCAGAAGTACCCCAAGATCCATGTCAGCACCGGAGAGGAATCCTCAGGTTCCGGCCCCGACTCCACACAAGGTCTTAGGCCCCGGCATCGACGGGAGAGGAATCCGGAGAGGCCCCCGAGGAACTCGCATGGGGACTGGCCTTTCCTGAGGCCACCAGAGCGGGTCCCTGAGGTCCCCGTCGTAAGTCGAGAACACCTGCCGCAACTCGAGAAAATCCAGGAGGTTTTGCCCTCCAGGCGAGATGAGGCCCATTTCCACTGAGGCTTCTCGAGGCTAATCACATCTAACCACTGGAACTTCCAAAGGGTCCTTCACACCCTTGCTGCAACTCAAGAAGTTCCACGACATAGCCGTCTCCACTCGAGAGGAAGCACGAGGGTCCCGCACACATCCAGGGGAGCCCCGTTTCCGCCTCCTAGCTCGAGATGAGGGATCGTTTTCCTGTTTCATAGGGAAAGAATTCCCAGCGTTCCCGTCGCATCTCAAGAGGAGGCGCTCTCCACAGGAAAGGCGAGAGGAACTCCAGGCTCGTGCCACCATTCCAAGAGTCCCCCAGCTGTGTCAGTCCATTCCAGAGGAACCTGTTTTCCCTGCACTGCCTTGACGTTCAAGCCGAGGATCTACTCCCACCACGTGTGCACGTGGGACAGCCCTGTGGGAAAGCCTCGTGGGAAAGCCTCGTGGGAAAGACTCGAGGGAAAAGCATAGATCCTTGGATCCACGCGGTGGACTGCGTGACACTGCTGCTCCCGCTCTGGAGGAAAGCACAAGTGCATGCCTGCATTCGAGACGAGGACTGACTCCCCTGGGGAGACACCAGAAGTACCCCAAGATCCATATCAGCACTGGAGAGGAATCCTCAGGTTCCGGCGCCGACTCCGCACAAGGTCTTAGGCCCCGGCATCAACGGGAGAGGAATCCCGAGAGGCCCCCGAGGGACTCGCATGGGGACTGGCCTTTCCTGAGGCCACCAGAGCGGGTCCCTGAGGGCCCCGTCATAAGTCGAGAGCACCTGCCGCAGCTCGAGATAATCCAGGAGGTTTTGCCCTCCAGGCGAGATGAGGCCCATTTCCGCTGACGCTTCTCGAGGCTAATCACATCTAACCACTGGAACTTCCAAAGGGTCCTTCACACCCTTGCTGCAACTCAAGAAGTTCCCTGACATACCCGTCTCCACTCGAGAGGAAGCACGAGGGTCCCGCACACATCCAGGGGAGCCCCGTTTCCGCCTCCTAGCTCGAGATGAGGGATCCTTTCCCTGTTTCGTAGGGAAAGAATTCCCAGCGTTCCCGTCGCATCTCAAGAGGAGGCGCTCTCCACAGGAAAGGCGAGAGGAACTCGAGGGTCATACCACCATTCCAAGAGTCCCCCAGATGTGTCAGTCCATTCCAGAGGAACCTGTTTTCCCTGCACTGCTTTGACTTTCAAGCCGAGGATCGAATCCCACCACGTGTGCACGTGGGACAGCCCTGTGGGAAAGCCTCGTGGGAAAGCCTTGTGGGAAAGACTTGAGGGAAAGCCATAGATCCTTTGATCCACGCGGCGGACTGCGTGACACTGCTGCTACCTCTCTGGAGGAAAGCGCAAGGGCATGCCCGCATTCGAGACGAGGACTGACTCCCCTGGGGAGACTCCAGAAGTACCCCAAGATCCATGTCAGCACTGGAGAGGAATTCTTAGGATACGGCGCCGACTCCGCACAAGGTCTTAGGCCCCGGCATCGACGGGAGAGGAATCCCGAGAGGCCCCCGAGGAACTCGCATGGGGACTGGACTTTCCTGAGGCCACCAGAGCGGGTCCCTGAGGTCCCCGTCGTAAGTCGAGAGCACCTGCCGCAACTTGAGAAAATCCAGGAGGTTTTGCCCTCCAGGCGAGATGAGGCCCATTTCCGCTAGGCTTCTCGAGGCTAATCACATCTAACCACTGGAACTTCCAAAGGGTCCTTCACACCCTTACTGCAACTCAAGAAGTTCCCCGACATAGCCGTCTCCACTCGAGAGGAAGCACGAGGGTCCCGCACACATCCAGGGGAGCCCCGTGTCCGCCTCCTAGCTCGAGATGAGGGATCCTTTCCCTGTTTCGTAGGGAAAGAATTCCCGGCGTTCCAGTCGCATCTCAAGAGGAGGCGCTCTCCACAGGAAAGGCGAGAGGAACTCCAGGGTCGTGCCACCATTCCAAGAGTCCCCCAGATGTGTCAGTCCATTCCAGAGGAACCTGTTTTCCCTGCACTGCCTTGACGTTCAAGCCGAGGATCGACTCCCAATACGTGTGCACGTGGGACAGCCCTGTGGGAAAGCCTTGTGGGAAAGCCTCGTTGGAAAGACTCGTGGGAAAACCATAGATCTTTTGATCCACGCGGCAGACTGCGTGACACTGCTGCTACCGCTCTGGAGGAAAGCATAAGTGCATGCCCGCATTCGAGACGAGGACTGACTCCCCTGGGGAGACTCCAGAAATACCCCAAGATCCATGTCAGCACTGGAGAGGAAACCTCAGGTTCCGGCCCCGACTCCACACAAGGTCTTAGGCCCTGGCATCGGCGGGAGAGGAATCCCGAGAGGCCCCCGAGGAACTCGCATGGGGACTGGCCTTTCCTGAGGCCACCAGAGCGGGTCCCTGAGGTCCCCGTCGTAAGTCGAGAGCACCTGCCGCAACTCGAGAAAATCCAGGAGGTTTTGCCCTCCAGGGGAGATGAGGCCCATTTCCGCTGAGGCTTCTCGAGGCTAATCACATCTAACCACTGGAACTTCCAAAGGGTCCTTCACACCCTTGCTGCAACTCAAGAAGTTCCCCGACATACCCGTCTCCACTCGAGAGGAAGCACGAGGGTCCCGCACACATCCAGGGGAGCCCCGTTTCCGCCTCCTAGCTCGAGATGAGGGATCCTTTCCCTGTTTCGTAGGGAAAGAATTCCCGGCGTTCCCGTCGCATCTCAAGAGGAGCCGCTCTCCACAGGAAAGGCGAGAGGAACTCGAGGGTCGTGCCACCATTCCAAGAGTCCCCCAGATGTGTCAGTCCATTCCAGAGGAACCTGTTTTCCCTGCACTGCCTTGACGTTCATGCCGAGGATCGACTTCCACCACTTGTGCACGTGGGACAGCCCTGTGGGAAAGCCTCGTGGGAAAGCCTCGTGGGAAAGACTCGAGGGAAAACCATAGATCCTTTGAACCACGCGGCAGACTGCGTGACACTGCTGCTACCGCTCTGGAGGAAAGCGCAAGTGTATGCACGCATTCGAGACAAGGACTGACTCCCCTGGGGAGACTCCACAAATACCCCAAGATCCATGTCAGCACCGGAGAGGAATCCTCAGGTTCCGGTCCCAACTCCACACAAGGTCTTAGGCCCCGGCATCGATTGGAGAGGAATCCCGAGAGGCCCCCGAGGAACTCGCATGGGGACTGGCCTTTCCTGAGGCCACCAGAGCGGGTCCCTGAGGTCCCCGACGTATGTCGAGAGCACCTGCCGCAACTCGAGAAAATCCAGTAGGTTTTGCCCTCCAGGCGAGATGAGGCCCATTTCCGCTGAGGCTTCTCGAGGCTAATCACGCCTAACCACTGGAACTTCCAAAGGGTACTTCACACCCTTGCTGCAACTCAAGAAGTTCCCCGACACAGCCGTCTCCACTCGAGAGGAAGCACGAGGGTCCCGCACATATCCAGGGGAGCCCCGTTTCCGCCTCCTAGCTCGAGATGAGGGATCCTTTCCCTGTTTCTTAGGGAAAGAATTCCCGGCGTTCCCGTCGCATCTCAAGAGGAGGCGCTCTCCACAGGAAAGGCGAGAGGAACTCGAGGGTCGTGCCACCATTGCAAGAGTCCCCCAGCTGTGTCAGTCCATTCCAGAGGAACCTGTTTTCCCTGCACTGCCTTTACGTTCAAGCCGAGGATCGACTCCCACCACGTGTGCACGTGGGACAGCCCTGTGGGAAAGCCTCGTGGGAAAGCCTCGTGGGAAAGACTCGAGGGAAAAGCATAGATCCTTGGATCCACGCGGCGGACTGCGTGACACTGCTGCTCCCGCTCTGGAGGAAAGCACAAGTGCATGCCCGCATTCGAGATGAGGACTGACTCCCCTGGGGAGACACCAGAAGTACCCCAAGATCCATGTCAGCACTGGAGAGGAATCCTCAGGTTCCGGCGCCGACTCCGCACAAGGTCTTAGGCCCCGGCATCAACGGGAGAGGAATCCCGAGAGGCCCCCGAGGGACTCGCATGGGGACCGGACTTTCCTGAGGCCACCAGAGCGGGTCCCTGAGGTCCCCGTCGTAAGTCGAGAGCACCTGCCGCAACTCGAGAAAATCCAGGAGGTTTTGCCCTCCAGGCGAGATGAGGCCCATTTCCGCTAGGCTTCTCGAGGCTAATCACATCTAACCACTGGAACTTCCAAAGGGTCCTTCACACCCTTGCTGCAACTCAAGAAGTTCCCCGACATAGCCGTCTCCACTCGAGAGGAAGCACGAGGGTCCCGCACCCATCCAGGGGAGCCCCGTGTCCGCCTCCTAGCTCGAGATGAGGGATCCTTTCCCTGTTTCGTAGGGAAAGAATTCCCGGCGTTCCCGTCGCATCTCAAGAGGAGGCGCTCTCCACAGGAAAGGCGAGAGGAACTCCAGGGTCGGCCCACCATACCAAGGGTCCCCCAGATGTCTCAGTCCATTCCAGAGGAACCTGTTTGCCCTGCACTACCTCGGCTTTCACGCCGAGGATCGACTCCCACGCCGAGGATCGACTCCCACCACGCTGGCACGTGGGACAGCCTTGTGGGAAAGCCTCGTGGGAAAGCCTCGAGGGGAAGCCACAGATCCCTTGATCCAGGCGATGGGAAGCGTGACACTGCTGCTACCCCTCTGGAGGAAAGCTCACGTGCATGCCCCCATTCGAGACGAGGACTTACTCCCCTCGGGACACTCCAGAAGTACCCCAAGATTCATGTCAGCACTGGAGAGGAATCCTGAGATTCCGGCCCCGACTCCACACAAGGTCTTAGGCCCCGGCTTCGAAGGGAAAGGAATCCTGAGAGGCCCCCGTGCAACTCGCATAGGGACTGGCCTTTCCTGAGGCAACCAGAGCGGGTCCATGAGGTCCCCGTCGGAAGTTGAGAGCACCTGCCGCAACTCGACAGAATCCAGGAGGTTTTGCCCTCCAGGAGAGATGAGGCCCATTTCCACTGAGGCTTTCCGAAGCTAATCACACCTAACCTCTGGAATTTCCAAAAGGTCCTTCACACCCTTGCTGCAACTCAAGAAGTTGCCTGACATACCCGTCTCCCATCTAGAGGAAACACGAGGGTCCCGGCCACATCCAGAGGAGCCCCGTTTCCACTACGTAGCTCGAGATGAGGGATCCTTTCGCTGCGTGTTCGGGAAAGAATTCTGTGCATTCCTGTCGCATCTCAATTAGGAGGTGCTCTCCACAGGAAAGGCTAGAACTCCAGCGTCGTGCCACCATTCCCAGAAACCCCCAGATCCTTCATTCCATTCTAGAGGAACCTGTTTTCCCTGCACTGCCTTGACGTTCATGCTGTGGATCGACTCCCAACACGTGTGCACGTGGGACAGCCCTGTGGGAATGCCTCGTGGGAAAGCCTCGTGGGAAAGCCTCGAGCGAAAGCCATAGATCCTTTGATCCACGCGGCGGACTGCGTGACACTGCTGCTACCGCTCTGGAGGAAAGCGCAATTGCATGCCCGCATTCGAGACAAGGACTGACTCCCCTGGGGAGACTCCAGAAGTACCCCAAGATCCATGTCAGCACCGGAGAGGAATCCTCAGGTTCCGGCCCCGACTCCACACAAGGTCTTAGGCCCCGGCATCGACGGGAGAGGAATCCCGAGAGGCCCCCGAGGAACTCGCATGGGGACTGGCCTTTCCTGAGGCCACCAGAGCGGGTCCCTGAGGTCCCCGTCGTAAGTCGAGAACACCTGCCGCAACTCGAGAAAATCCAGGAGGTTTTGCCCTCCAGGCGAGATGAGGCCCATTTCCACTGAGGCTTCTCGAGGCTAATCACATCTAACCACTGGAACTTCCAAAGGGTCCTTCACACCCTTGCTGCAACTCAAGAAGTTCCACGACATAGCCGTCTCCACTCGAGAGGAAGCATGAGGGTCCCGCACACATCCAGGGGAGCCCGGTTTCCGCCTCCTAGCTCGAGATGAAGGATCGTTTTCCTGTTTCGTAGGGAAAGAATTCCCGGCGTTCCCGTCGCATCTCAAGAGGAGGCGCTCTCCACAGGAAAGGTGAGAGGAACTCCAGGCTCGTGCCACCATTGCAAGAGTCCCCCAGCTGTGTCAGTCCATTCCAGAGGAACCTGTTTTCCCTGCACTGCCTTGACGTTCAAGCCGAGGATCTACTCCCACCACGTGTGCACGTGGGACAGCCCTGTGGGAAAGCCTCGTGGGAAAGCCTCGTGGGAAAGACTCGAGGGAAAAGCATAGATCCTTGGATCCACGCGGCGGACTGCGTGACACTGCTGCTCCCACTCTGGAGGAAAGCACAAGTGCATGCCCGCATTGGAGACGAGGACTGACTCCCCTGGGGAGACACCAGAAGTACCCCAAGATCCATATCAGCACTGGAGAGGAATCCTCAGGTTCCGGCGCCGACTCCGCACAAGGTCTTAGGCCCCGGCATCAACGGGAGAGGAATCCCGAGAGGCCCCCGAGGGACTCGCATGGGGACTGGCCTTTCCTGAGGCCACCAGAGCGGGTCCCTGAGGGCCCCGTCATAAGTCGAGAGCACCTGCCGCAGCTCGAGATAATCCAGGAGGTTTTGCCCTCCAGGCGAGATGAGGCCCATTTCCGCTGACGCTTCTCGAGGCTAATCACATCTAACCACTGGAACTTCAAAAGGGTCCTTCAGACCCTTGCTGCAACTCAAGAAGTTCCCCGACATAGCCGTCTCCACTCGAGAGGAAGCACGAGGGTCCCGCACACATCCAGGGGAGCCCCGTTTCCGCCTCCTAGCTCGACATGAGGGATCCGTTCCCTGTTTCGTAGGGAAAGAATTCCCGGCGTTCCCGTCGCATCTCAAGAGGAGGCGCTCTCCACAGGAAAGGCGAGAGGAACTCCAGGGTCGTGCCACCATTCCAAGAGTCCCCCAGATGTGTCAGTCCATTCCAGAGGAACCTGTTTTCCCTGCACTGCCTTGACGTTCAAGCCGAGGATCGACTCCCACCACGTGTGCACGTGGGACAGCCCTGTGCGAAAGCCTCGTGGGAAAGCCTCGTGGGAAAGACTCGAGGGAAAACCATAGATCCTTTGATCCACGCGGCGGACTGCGTGACACTGCTGTTACCGCTCTGGAGGAAAGCGCAAGTGCATGCCCGCATTCGAGACGAGGACTGACTTCCCTGGGGAGACTCCAGAAGTACCCCAAGATCCATGTCAGCACTGGAGAGGAATCCTCAGGTTCCAGACCCGACTCCACACTAGGTCTTAGGCCCCGGCATCGACGGGAGAGGAATCCCGAGAGGCCCCCAGGAACTCGCATGGGGACTGGCCTTTCCTGAGGCCACCAGAGCGGGTCCCTGAGGTCCCCGTCGTAAGTCGAGAGCACCTGCCGCAACTCGAGAAAATCCAGGAGGTTTTGCCCTCCAGGCGAGATGAGGCCCATTACCGCTGAGGCTTCACGAGGCTAATCACATCTAACCACTGGAACTTCCAAAGGGTCCTTCACACCGTTGCTGCTACTCAAGAAATTCCCCGACATACCCGTCTCCACTCGAGAGGAAGCACGAAGGTCCCGCACACATCCAGGGGAGCCCCGTTTCCGCCTCCTAGCTCGAGATGAGGGATCCTTTCCCTGTTTCGTAGGGAAAGAATTCCCGGCGTTCCCGTCGCATCTCAAGTGGAGGCGCTCTCCACAGGAAAGGCGAGAGGAACTCCAGGGTCGTGCCACCATTCCAAGAGGCCCCCAGACGTGTCAGTCCATTCCAGAGGAACCTGTTTTCCCTGCACTGCCTTGACGTTCAAGCCGAGGATCGACTCCCACCACGTGTGCACGTGGGACAGCCCTGTGGGAAAGCCTCGTGGGAAAGCCTCGTGGGAAAGACTCGAGGGAAAACCATAGATCCTTTGATCCACGCGGCGGACTGCGTGACACTGCTGCTACCGCTCTGGAGGAAAGCGCAAGTGCATGCCCGCCTTCGACACGAGGACTGACTCCCCTGGGGAGACTCCAGAAGTACCCCAAAATCCATGTCAGCACTGGAGAGGAATCCTCAGTTTCCGGCGCTGAATCCGCACAAGGTCTTAAGCCCCGGCATCGACTGGAGAGGAATCCCGAGGGGCCCCCGCGGAACTCGCATGGGGACTGGCCTTTCCTGAGGCCACCAGAGCGGGTCCCTGAGGTCCCCATCGTAAGTCGAGAGCACCTGCCGCAACTCGAGAAAATCCAGGAGGTTTTGCCCTCCAGGCGAGATGAGGCCCATTTCCGCTGAGGCATCTCGAGGCTAATCACATCTAACCACTGGAACTTCCAAAGGGTCCTTCACACCCTTGCTGCAACTCAAGAAGTTCCCCGACATAGCCGTCTCCACTGGAGAGGAAGCACGAGGGTCCCGCACACATCCAGTGGAGCCCCGTTTCCGCCTCCTAGCTCGAGATGAGGGATCCTTTCCCTGTTTCGTAGGGAAAGAATTCCCGGCGTTCCCGTCGCATCTCAAGAGGAGGCAGTCTCCACAGGAAAGGCGAGAGGAACTCCAGGGTCGTGCCACCATTCCAAGAGTCCCCCAGATGTGTCAGTCCATTCCAGAGGAACCTGTTTGCCCTGCACTACCTCGGCTTTCACGCCGAGGATCGACTCCCACGCCGAGGATCGACTCCCACCACGCTGGCACGTGGGACAGCCTTGTGGGAAAGCCTCGTGGGAAAGCCTCGAGGGGAAGCCACAGATCCCTTGATCCAGGCGATGGGAAGCGTGACACTGCTGCTACCCCTCTGGAGGAAAGCTCACGTGCATGCCCCCATTCGAGACGAGGACTTACTCCCCTCGGGACACTCCAGAAGTACCCCAAGATTCATGTCAGCACTGGAGAGGAATCCTGAGATTCCGGCCCCGACTCCACACAAGGTCTTAGGCCCCGGCTTCGAAGGGAAAGGAATCCTGAGAGGCCCCCGTGCAACTCGCATAGGGACTGGCCTTTCCTGAGGCAACCAGAGCGGGTCCATGAGGTCCCCGTCGGAAGTTGAGAGCACCTGCCGCAACTCGACAGAATCCAGGAGGTTTTGCCCTCCAGGAGAGATGAGGCCCATTTCCACTGAGGCTTTCCGAAGCTAATCACACCTAACCTCTGGAATTTCCAAAAGGTCCTTCACACCCTTGCTGCAACTCAAGAAGTTGCCTGACATACCCGTCTCCCATCTAGAGGAAACACGAGGGTCCCGGCCACATCCAGAGGAGCCCCGTTTCCACTACGTAGCTCGAGATGAGGGATCCTTTCGCTGCGTGTTCGGGAAAGAATTCTGTGCATTCCTGTCGCATCTCAATTAGGAGGTGCTCTCCACAGGAAAGGCTAGAACTCCAGCGTCGTGCCACCATTCCCAGAAACCCCCAGATCCTTCATTCCATTCTAGAGGAACCTGTTTTCCCTGCACTGCCTTGACGTTCATGCTGTGGATCGACTCCCAACACGTGTGCACGTGGGACAGCCCTGTGGGAATGCCTCGTGGGAAAGCCTCGTGGGAAAGCCTCGAGCGAAAGCCATAGATCCTTTGATCCACGCGGCGGACTGCGTGACACTGCTGCTACCGCTCTGGAGGAAAGCGCAATTGCATGCCCGCATTCGAGACAAGGACTGACTCCCCTGGGGAGACTCCAGAAGTACCCCAAGATCCATGTCAGCACCGGAGAGGAATCCTCAGGTTCCGGCCCCGACTCCACACAAGGTCTTAGGCCCCGGCATCGACGGGAGAGGAATCCCGAGAGGCCCCCGAGGAACTCGCATGGGGACTGGCCTTTCCTGAGGCCACCAGAGCGGGTCCCTGAGGTCCCCGTCGTAAGTCGAGAACACCTGCCGCAACTCGAGAAAATCCAGGAGGTTTTGCCCTCCAGGCGAGATGAGGCCCATTTCCACTGAGGCTTCTCGAGGCTAATCACATCTAACCACTGGAACTTCCAAAGGGTCCTTCACACCCTTGCTGCAACTCAAGAAGTTCCACGACATAGCCGTCTCCACTCGAGAGGAAGCATGAGGGTCCCGCACACATCCAGGGGAGCCCGGTTTCCGCCTCCTAGCTCGAGATGAAGGATCGTTTTCCTGTTTCGTAGGGAAAGAATTCCCGGCGTTCCCGTCGCATCTCAAGAGGAGGCGCTCTCCACAGGAAAGGTGAGAGGAACTCCAGGCTCGTGCCACCATTGCAAGAGTCCCCCAGCTGTGTCAGTCCATTCCAGAGGAACCTGTTTTCCCTGCACTGCCTTGACGTTCAAGCCGAGGATCTACTCCCACCACGTGTGCACGTGGGACAGCCCTGTGGGAAAGCCTCGTGGGAAAGCCTCGTGGGAAAGACTCGAGGGAAAAGCATAGATCCTTGGATCCACGCGGCGGACTGCGTGACACTGCTGCTCCCACTCTGGAGGAAAGCACAAGTGCATGCCCGCATTGGAGACGAGGACTGACTCCCCTGGGGAGACACCAGAAGTACCCCAAGATCCATATCAGCACTGGAGAGGAATCCTCAGGTTCCGGCGCCGACTCCGCACAAGGTCTTAGGCCCCGGCATCAACGGGAGAGGAATCCCGAGAGGCCCCCGAGGGACTCGCATGGGGACTGGCCTTTCCTGAGGCCACCAGAGCGGGTCCCTGAGGGCCCCGTCATAAGTCGAGAGCACCTGCCGCAGCTCGAGATAATCCAGGAGGTTTTGCCCTCCAGGCGAGATGAGGCCCATTTCCGCTGACGCTTCTCGAGGCTAATCACATCTAACCACTGGAACTTCAAAAGGGTCCTTCAGACCCTTGCTGCAACTCAAGAAGTTCCCCGACATAGCCGTCTCCACTCGAGAGGAAGCACGAGGGTCCCGCACACATCCAGGGGAGCCCCGTTTCCGCCTCCTAGCTCGACATGAGGGATCCGTTCCCTGTTTCGTAGGGAAAGAATTCCCGGCGTTCCCGTCGCATCTCAAGAGGAGGCGCTCTCCACAGGAAAGGCGAGAGGAACTCCAGGGTCGTGCCACCATTCCAAGAGTCCCCCAGATGTGTCAGTCCATTCCAGAGGAACCTGTTTTCCCTGCACTGCCTTGACGTTCAAGCCGAGGATCGACTCCCACCACGTGTGCACGTGGGACAGCCCTGTGCGAAAGCCTCGTGGGAAAGCCTCGTGGGAAAGACTCGAGGGAAAACCATAGATCCTTTGATCCACGCGGCGGACTGCGTGACACTGCTGTTACCGCTCTGGAGGAAAGCGCAAGTGCATGCCCGCATTCGAGACGAGGACTGACTTCCCTGGGGAGACTCCAGAAGTACCCCAAGATCCATGTCAGCACTGGAGAGGAATCCTCAGGTTCCAGACCCGACTCCACACTAGGTCTTAGGCCCCGGCATCGACGGGAGAGGAATCCCGAGAGGCCCCCAGGAACTCGCATGGGGACTGGCCTTTCCTGAGGCCACCAGAGCGGGTCCCTGAGGTCCCCGTCGTAAGTCGAGAGCACCTGCCGCAACTCGAGAAAATCCAGGAGGTTTTGCCCTCCAGGCGAGATGAGGCCCATTACCGCTGAGGCTTCACGAGGCTAATCACATCTAACCACTGGAACTTCCAAAGGGTCCTTCACACCGTTGCTGCTACTCAAGAAATTCCCCGACATACCCGTCTCCACTCGAGAGGAAGCACGAAGGTCCCGCACACATCCAGGGGAGCCCCGTTTCCGCCTCCTAGCTCGAGATGAGGGATCCTTTCCCTGTTTCGTAGGGAAAGAATTCCCGGCGTTCCCGTCGCATCTCAAGTGGAGGCGCTCTCCACAGGAAAGGCGAGAGGAACTCCAGGGTCGTGCCACCATTCCAAGAGGCCCCCAGACGTGTCAGTCCATTCCAGAGGAACCTGTTTTCCCTGCACTGCCTTGACGTTCAAGCCGAGGATCGACTCCCACCACGTGTGCACGTGGGACAGCCCTGTGGGAAAGCCTCGTGGGAAAGCCTCGTGGGAAAGACTCGAGGGAAAACCATAGATCCTTTGATCCACGCGGCGGACTGCGTGACACTGCTGCTACCGCTCTGGAGGAAAGCGCAAGTGCATGCCCGCCTTCGACACGAGGACTGACTCCCCTGGGGAGACTCCAGAAGTACCCCAAAATCCATGTCAGCACTGGAGAGGAATCCTCAGTTTCCGGCGCTGAATCCGCACAAGGTCTTAAGCCCCGGCATCGACTGGAGAGGAATCCCGAGGGGCCCCCGCGGAACTCGCATGGGGACTGGCCTTTCCTGAGGCCACCAGAGCGGGTCCCTGAGGTCCCCATCGTAAGTCGAGAGCACCTGCCGCAACTCGAGAAAATCCAGGAGGTTTTGCCCTCCAGGCGAGATGAGGCCCATTTCCGCTGAGGCATCTCGAGGCTAATCACATCTAACCACTGGAACTTCCAAAGGGTCCTTCACACCCTTGCTGCAACTCAAGAAGTTCCCCGACATAGCCGTCTCCACTGGAGAGGAAGCACGAGGGTCCCGCACACATCCAGTGGAGCCCCGTTTCCGCCTCCTAGCTCGAGATGAGGGATCCTTTCCCTGTTTCGTAGGGAAAGAATTCCCGGCGTTCCCGTCGCATCTCAAGAGGAGGCAGTCTCCACAGGAAAGGCGAGAGGAACTCCAGGGTCGTGCCACCATTCCAAGAGTCCCCCAGATGTGTCAGTCCATTCCAGAGGAACCTGTTTTCCCTGCACTGCCTTGACGTTCAAGCCGAGGATCGACTCCCACCACATGTGCACGTGGGACAGCCCTGTGGGAAAGCCTCGTGGGAAAGCCTCGTGGGAAAGACTCGAGGGAAAGCCATAGATCCTTTTATCCACGCGGCGGACTGCGTGACACTGCTGCTACCTCTCAGGAGGAAAGCGCAAGTGCATGCCCGCATTGGAGACGAGGACTGACTCCCCTGGAGAGACTCCAGAAGTATCCCAAAATCCATGTCAGCACTGGAGAGGAATCCTCAGTTTCCGGCGCTGAATCCGCACAAGGTCTTAGGCCCCGGCATCGACTGGAGAGGAATCCGAGAGGCCCCCGAGGAACTCGCATGGGGACTGGCCTTTCCTGAGGCCACCAGAGCGGGTCCTTGAGGTCCCAATCGTAAGTCGAGAGCACCTGCCGCAACTTGAGAAAATCCAGGAGGTTTTGCCCTCCAGGCGAGATGAGGCCCATTTCCGCTGAGGCATCTCGAGGCTAATCACATCTAACCACTGGAACTTCCAAAGGGTCCTTCACACCCTTGCTGCAACTCAAGAAGTTCCGCGACATAGCCGTCTCCACTCGAGAGGAAGCACGAGGGTCCCGCACACATCCAGGGGAGCCCCGTTTCCGCCTCCTAGCTCGAGATGAGGGATCCTTTCCCTGTTTCGTAGGGAAAGAATTCCCGGCGTTCCCGTCGCATCTCAAGAGGAGGCAGTCTCCACAGGAAAGGCGAGAGGAACTCCAGGGTCGTGCCACCATTCCAAGAGTCCCCCAGATGTGTCAGTCCATTCCAGAGGAACCTGTTTTCCCTGCACTGCCTTGACGTTCAAGCCGAGGATCGACTCCCACCACATGTGCACGTGGGACAGCCCTGTGAGAAAGCCTCGTGGGAAAGCCTCGTGGGAAAGACTCGAGGGAAAGCCATAGATCCTTTTATCCACCGGGCGGACTGCGTGACACTGCTGCTACCGCTCTGGAGGAAAGCGCAAGTGCATGCCCGCATTCGATACGAGGACTGACTCCCCTGGGGTGACTCCAGAAGTACCCCAAGATCCATGTCAGCACTAGAGAGGAATCCTCACGTTCCGGCGCCAACTCCACACAAGGTCTTAAGCCCCGGCATCGACTGGAGAGGAATCCGAGAGGCCCCC
This sequence comes from Ovis ammon polii x Ovis aries, assembly GCA_023701655.1. NCBI lineage: Eukaryota > Metazoa > Chordata > Mammalia > Artiodactyla > Bovidae > Ovis > Ovis ammon polii x Ovis aries. The sequence goes on from CM043072.1 coordinate 63,225,698, forward strand.
GAGGAACTCGCATGGGGACTGGCCTTTCCTGAGGCCACCAGAGCGGGTCCCTGAGGTCCCCATCGTAAGTCGAGAGCACCTGCCGAAACTTGAGAAAATCCAGGAGGTTTTGCCCCCCAGGCGAGATGAGGCCCATTTCCGCTGAGGCTTCTCCAGGCTAATCACATCTAACCACTGGAACTTCCAAAGGGTCCTTCACACCCTTGCTGCAACTCAAGAAGTTCCCCGACATAGCCGTCTCCACTCGAGAGGAAGCACGAGGTTCCCGCACACATCCAGGGGAGCCCCGTTTCCGCCTCCTAGCTCGAGATGAGGGATCCTTTCCCTGTTTCGTAGGGAAAGAATTCCCGGCGTTCCCGTCGCATCTCAAGAGGAGGCGCTCTCCACAGGAAAGGCGAGAGGAACTCCAGGGTCGTGCCACCATTCCAAGAGTCCCCCAGATGTGTCAGTCCATTCCAGAGGAACCAGTTTTCCCTGCACTGCCTTGACGTTCAAGCCGAGGATCGACCCCCACCACGTGTGCATGTGGGACAGCCCTGTGGGAAAGCCTCGTGGGAAAGCCTCATGGGAAAGACTCGAGGGAAAGCCATAGATCCTTTGATCCACGCGGCGGACTGCGTGACACTGCTGCTACCGCTCTGGAGGAAAGCGCAAGTGCATGCCCGCATTCGAGACGAGGACTGACTCCCCGGGGGAGACTCCAGAAGTACCCCAAAATCCATGTCAGCACTGGAGAGGAATCCTCAGGTTCCGGTGCCGACTCCGCACAAGGTCTTGGGCCCCGGCATCGACTGGAGAGGAATCCCGAGAGGCCCCCGAGGAACTCGCATGGGGACTGGCCTTTCCTGAGGCCACCAGAGCGGGTCCCTGAGGTCCCCTTCGTAAGTCGAGAGCACCTGCCGCAACTCGAGAAAATCCAGGAGGTTTTGCCCTCCAGGCGAGATGAGGCCCATTTCCGCTGAGGCTTCTCGAGGCTAATCACATCTAACTACTGGAACTTCCAAAGGGTCCTTCACACCCTTGCTGCAACTCAAGAAGTTTCCCGACATACCCGTCTCCACTCGAGAGGAAGCACGAGGGTCCCGCACACATCCAGGGAAGCCCCGTTTCCGCCTTCTAGCTCGAGATGAGGGTTCCTTTCCCTGTTTCGTAGGGAAAGAATTCCCGGCGATCCCGTCGCATCTCAAGAGGAGGCGCTCTCCACAGGAAAGGCGAGAGGAACTCGAGGGTCGTGCCACCATTCCAAGAGTCCCCCAGATGTGTCAGTCCATTTCAGAGGAACCTGTTTTCCCTACACTGCCTTGACGTTCAAGCCGAGGATCGACTCCCACCACGTGTGCAGTGGGACAGCTCTGTGGGAAAGCCTCGTGGGAGAGCCTCGTGGGAAAGACTCGAGGGAAAGCCATAGATCCTTTGATCCACGCGGCGGACTGCGTGACACTGCTAATACCGCTCTGGAGGAAAGCGCAAGTGCATGTCCGCATTCGAGACGAGGACTGACTCCCCTGGGGAGACTCCAGAAGTACGCCAAAATCCATGTCAGCACTGGAGAGGAATCCTCAGGTTCCAGACCCGACTCCACACTAGGTCTTAGGCCCCGGCATCGACGGGAGAGGAATCCCGAGAGGCCCCCAGGAACTCGCATGGGGACTGGCCTTTCCTGAGGCCACCAGAGCGGGTCCCTGAGGTCCCCGTCGTAAGTCGAGAGCACCTGCCGCAACTCGAGAAAATCCAGGAGGTTTTGCCCTCCAGGCGAGATGAGGCCCATTACCGCTGAGGCTTCACGAGGCTAATCACATCTAACCACTGGAACTTCCAAAGGGTCCTTCACACCGTTGCTGCTACTCAAGAAATTCCCCGACATACCCGTCTCCACTCGAGAGGAAGCACGAAGGTCCCGCACACATCCAGGGGAGCCCCGTTTCCGCCTCCTAGCTCGAGATGAGGGATCCTTTCCCTGTTTCGTAGGGAAAGAATTCCCGGCGTTCCCGTCGCATCTCAAGTGGAGGCGCTCTCCACAGGAAAGGCGAGAGGAACTCCAGGGTCGTGCCACCATTCCAAGAGGCCCCCAGACGTGTCAGTCCATTCCAGAGGAACCTGTTTTCCCTGCACTGCCTTGACGTTCAAGCCGAGGATCGACTCCCACCACGTGTGCACGTGGGACAGCCCTGTGGGAAAGCCTCGTGGGAAAGCCTCGTGGGAAAGACTCGAGGGAAAACCATAGATCCTTTGATCCACGCGGCGGACTGCGTGACACTGCTGCTACCGCTCTGGAGGAAAGCGCAAGTGCATGCCCGCCTTCGACACGAGGACTGACTCCCCTGGGGAGACTCCAGAAGTACCCCAAGATCCATGTCAGCACTAGAGAGGAATCCTCACGTTCCGGCGCCAACTCCACACAAGGTCTTAAGCCCCGGCATCGACTGGAGAGGAATCCGAGAGGCCCCCGAGGAACTCGCATGGGGACTGGCCTTTCCTGAGGCCACCAGAGCGGGTCCCTGAGGTCCCCATCGTAAGTCGAGAGCACCTGCCGAAACTTGAGAAAATCCAGGAGGTTTTGCCCCCCAGGCGAGATGAGGCCCATTTCCGCTGAGGCTTCTCCAGGCTAATCACATCTAACCACTGGAACTTCCAAAGGGTCCTTCACACCCTTGCTGCAACTCAAGAAGTTCCCCGACATAGCCGTCTCCACTCGAGAGGAAGCACGAGGTTCCCGCACACATCCAGGGGAGCCCCGTTTCCGCCTCCTAGCTCGAGATGAGGGATCCTTTCCCTGTTTCGTAGGGAAAGAATTCCCGGCGTTCCCGTCGCATCTCAAGAGGAGGCGCTCTCCACAGGAAAGGCGAGAGGAACTCCAGGGTCGTGCCACCATTCCAAGAGTCCCCCAGATGTGTCAGTCCATTCCAGAGGAACCAGTTTTCCCTGCACTGCCTTGACGTTCAAGCCGAGGATCGACCCCCACCACGTGTGCATGTGGGACAGCCCTGTGGGAAAGCCTCGTGGGAAAGCCTCATGGGAAAGACTCGAGGGAAAGCCATAGATCCTTTGATCCACGCGGCGGACTGCGTGACACTGCTGCTACCGCTCTGGAGGAAAGCGCAAGTGCATGCCCGCATTCGAGACGAGGACTGACTCCCCGGGGGAGACTCCAGAAGTACCCCAAAATCCATGTCAGCACTGGAGAGGAATCCTCAGGTTCCGGTGCCGACTCCGCACAAGGTCTTGGGCCCCGGCATCGACTGGAGAGGAATCCCGAGAGGCCCCCGAGGAACTCGCATGGGGACTGGCCTTTCCTGAGGCCACCAGAGCGGGTCCCTGAGGTCCCCTTCGTAAGTCGAGAGCACCTGCCGCAACTCGAGAAAATCCAGGAGGTTTTGCCCTCCAGGCGAGATGAGGCCCATTTCCGCTGAGGCTTCTCGAGGCTAATCACATCTAACTACTGGAACTTCCAAAGGGTCCTTCACACCCTTGCTGCAACTCAAGAAGTTTCCCGACATACCCGTCTCCACTCGAGAGGAAGCACGAGGGTCCCGCACACATCCAGGGAAGCCCCGTTTCCGCCTTCTAGCTCGAGATGAGGGTTCCTTTCCCTGTTTCGTAGGGAAAGAATTCCCGGCGATCCCGTCGCATCTCAAGAGGAGGCGCTCTCCACAGGAAAGGCGAGAGGAACTCGAGGGTCGTGCCACCATTCCAAGAGTCCCCCAGATGTGTCAGTCCATTTCAGAGGAACCTGTTTTCCCTACACTGCCTTGACGTTCAAGCCGAGGATCGACTCCCACCACGTGTGCAGTGGGACAGCTCTGTGGGAAAGCCTCGTGGGAGAGCCTCGTGGGAAAGACTCGAGGGAAAGCCATAGATCCTTTGATCCACGCGGCGGACTGCGTGACACTGCTAATACCGCTCTGGAGGAAAGCGCAAGTGCATGTCCGCATTCGAGACGAGGACTGACTCCCCTGGGGAGACTCCAGAAGTACGCCAAAATCCATGTCAGCACTGGAGAGGAATCCTCAGGTTCCAGACCCAACTCCACACTAGGTCTTAGGCCCCGGCATCGACGGGAGAGGAATCCCGAGAGGCCCCCAGGAACTCGCATGGGGACTGGCCTTTCCTGAGGCCACCAGAGCGGGTCCCTGAGGTCCCCGTCGTAAGTCGAGAGCACCTGCCGCAACTCGAGAAAATCCAGGAGGTTTTGCCCTCCAGGCGAGATGAGGCCCATTACCGCTGAGGCTTCACGAGGCTAATCACATCTAACCACTGGAACTTCCAAAGGGTCCTTCACACCGTTGCTGCTACTCAAGAAATTCCCCGACATACCCGTCTCCACTCGAGAGGAAGCACGAAGGTCCCGCACACATCCAGGGGAGCCCCGTTTCCGCCTCCTAGCTCGAGATGAGGGATCCTTTCCCTGTTTCGTAGGGAAAGAATTCCCGGCGTTCCCGTCGCATCTCAAGAGGAGGCAGTCTCCACAGGAAAGGCGAGAGGAACTCCAGGGTCGTGCCACCATTCCAAGAGTCCCCCAGATGTGTCAGTCCATTCCAGAGGAACCTGTTTGCCCTGCACTACCTCGGCTTTCACGCCGAGGATCGACTCCCACGCCGAGGATCGACTCCCACCACGCTGGCACGTGGGACAGCCTTGTGGGAAAGCCTCGTGGGAAAGCCTCGAGGGGAAGCCACAGATCCCTTGATCCAGGCGATGGGAAGCGTGACACTGCTGCTACCCCTCTGGAGGAAAGCTCACGTGCATGCCCCCATTCGAGACGAGGACTTACTCCCCTCGGGACACTCCAGAAGTACCCCAAGATTCATGTCAGCACTGGAGAGGAATCCTGAGATTCCGGCCCCGACTCCACACAAGGTCTTAGGCCCCGGCTTCGAAGGGAAAGGAATCCTGAGAGGCCCCCGTGCAACTCGCATAGGGACTGGCCTTTCCTGAGGCAACCAGAGCGGGTCCATGAGGTCCCCGTCGGAAGTTGAGAGCACCTGCCGCAACTCGACAGAATCCAGGAGGTTTTGCCCTCCAGGAGAGATGAGGCCCATTTCCACTGAGGCTTTCCGAAGCTAATCACACCTAACCTCTGGAATTTCCAAAAGGTCCTTCACACCCTTGCTGCAACTCAAGAAGTTGCCTGACATACCCGTCTCCCATCTAGAGGAAACACGAGGGTCCCGGCCACATCCAGAGGAGCCCCGTTTCCACTACGTAGCTCGAGATGAGGGATCCTTTCGCTGCGTGTTCGGGAAAGAATTCTGTGCATTCCTGTCGCATCTCAATTAGGAGGTGCTCTCCACAGGAAAGGCTAGAACTCCAGCGTCGTGCCACCATTCCCAGAAACCCCCAGATCCTTCATTCCATTCTAGAGGAACCTGTTTTCCCTGCACTGCCTTGACGTTCATGCTGTGGATCGACTCCCAACACGTGTGCACGTGGGACAGCCCTGTGGGAATGCCTCGTGGGAAAGCCTCGTGGGAAAGCCTCGAGCGAAAGCCATAGATCCTTTGATCCACGCGGCGGACTGCGTGACACTGCTGCTACCGCTCTGGAGGAAAGCGCAATTGCATGCCCGCATTCGAGACAAGGACTGACTCCCCTGGGGAGACTCCAGAAGTACCCCAAGATCCATGTCAGCACCGGAGAGGAATCCTCAGGTTCCGGCCCCGACTCCACACAAGGTCTTAGGCCCCGGCATCGACGGGAGAGGAATCCCGAGAGGCCCCCGAGGAACTCGCATGGGGACTGGCCTTTCCTGAGGCCACCAGAGCGGGTCCCTGAGGTCCCCGTCGTAAGTCGAGAACACCTGCCGCAACTCGAGAAAATCCAGGAGGTTTTGCCCTCCAGGCGAGATGAGGCCCATTTCCACTGAGGCTTCTCGAGGCTAATCACATCTAACCACTGGAACTTCCAAAGGGTCCTTCACACCCTTGCTGCAACTCAAGAAGTTCCACGACATAGCCGTCTCCACTCGAGAGGAAGCATGAGGGTCCCGCACACATCCAGGGGAGCCCGGTTTCCGCCTCCTAGCTCGAGATGAAGGATCGTTTTCCTGTTTCGTAGGGAAAGAATTCCCGGCGTTCCCGTCGCATCTCAAGAGGAGGCGCTCTCCACAGGAAAGGTGAGAGGAACTCCAGGCTCGTGCCACCATTGCAAGAGTCCCCCAGCTGTGTCAGTCCATTCCAGAGGAACCTGTTTTCCCTGCACTGCCTTGACGTTCAAGCCGAGGATCTACTCCCACCACGTGTGCACGTGGGACAGCCCTGTGGGAAAGCCTCGTGGGAAAGCCTCGTGGGAAAGACTCGAGGGAAAAGCATAGATCCTTGGATCCACGCGGCGGACTGCGTGACACTGCTGCTCCCACTCTGGAGGAAAGCACAAGTGCATGCCCGCATTGGAGACGAGGACTGACTCCCCTGGGGAGACACCAGAAGTACCCCAAGATCCATATCAGCACTGGAGAGGAATCCTCAGGTTCCGGCGCCGACTCCGCACAAGGTCTTAGGCCCCGGCATCAACGGGAGAGGAATCCCGAGAGGCCCCCGAGGGACTCGCATGGGGACTGGCCTTTCCTGAGGCCACCAGAGCGGGTCCCTGAGGGCCCCGTCATAAGTCGAGAGCACCTGCCGCAGCTCGAGATAATCCAGGAGGTTTTGCCCTCCAGGCGAGATGAGGCCCATTTCCGCTGACGCTTCTCGAGGCTAATCACATCTAACCACTGGAACTTCAAAAGGGTCCTTCAGACCCTTGCTGCAACTCAAGAAGTTCCCCGACATAGCCGTCTCCACTCGAGAGGAAGCACGAGGGTCCCGCACACATCCAGGGGAGCCCCGTTTCCGCCTCCTAGCTCGACATGAGGGATCCGTTCCCTGTTTCGTAGGGAAAGAATTCCCGGCGTTCCCGTCGCATCTCAAGAGGAGGCGCTCTCCACAGGAAAGGCGAGAGGAACTCCAGGGTCGTGCCACCATTCCAAGAGTCCCCCAGATGTGTCAGTCCATTCCAGAGGAACCTGTTTTCCCTGCACTGCCTTGACGTTCAAGCCGAGGATCGACTCCCACCACGTGTGCACGTGGGACAGCCCTGTGCGAAAGCCTCGTGGGAAAGCCTCGTGGGAAAGACTCGAGGGAAAACCATAGATCCTTTGATCCACGCGGCGGACTGCGTGACACTGCTGTTACCGCTCTGGAGGAAAGCGCAAGTGCATGCCCGCATTCGAGACGAGGACTGACTTCCCTGGGGAGACTCCAGAAGTACCCCAAGATCCATGTCAGCACTGGAGAGGAATCCTCAGGTTCCAGACCCGACTCCACACTAGGTCTTAGGCCCCGGCATCGACGGGAGAGGAATCCCGAGAGGCCCCCAGGAACTCGCATGGGGACTGGCCTTTCCTGAGGCCACCAGAGCGGGTCCCTGAGGTCCCCGTCGTAAGTCGAGAGCACCTGCCGCAACTCGAGAAAATCCAGGAGGTTTTGCCCTCCAGGCGAGATGAGGCCCATTACCGCTGAGGCTTCACGAGGCTAATCACATCTAACCACTGGAACTTCCAAAGGGTCCTTCACACCGTTGCTGCTACTCAAGAAATTCCCCGACATACCCGTCTCCACTCGAGAGGAAGCACGAAGGTCCCGCACACATCCAGGGGAGCCCCGTTTCCGCCTCCTAGCTCGAGATGAGGGATCCTTTCCCTGTTTCGTAGGGAAAGAATTCCCGGCGTTCCCGTCGCATCTCAAGTGGAGGCGCTCTCCACAGGAAAGGCGAGAGGAACTCCAGGGTCGTGCCACCATTCCAAGAGGCCCCCAGACGTGTCAGTCCATTCCAGAGGAACCTGTTTTCCCTGCACTGCCTTGACGTTCAAGCCGAGGATCGACTCCCACCACGTGTGCACGTGGGACAGCCCTGTGGGAAAGCCTCGTGGGAAAGCCTCGTGGGAAAGACTCGAGGGAAAACCATAGATCCTTTGATCCACGCGGCGGACTGCGTGACACTGCTGCTACCGCTCTGGAGGAAAGCGCAAGTGCATGCCCGCCTTCGACACGAGGACTGACTCCCCTGGGGAGACTCCAGAAGTACCCCAAAATCCATGTCAGCACTGGAGAGGAATCCTCAGTTTCCGGCGCTGAATCCGCACAAGGTCTTAAGCCCCGGCATCGACTGGAGAGGAATCCCGAGGGGCCCCCGCGGAACTCGCATGGGGACTGGCCTTTCCTGAGGCCACCAGAGCGGGTCCCTGAGGTCCCCATCGTAAGTCGAGAGCACCTGCCGCAACTCGAGAAAATCCAGGAGGTTTTGCCCTCCAGGCGAGATGAGGCCCATTTCCGCTGAGGCATCTCGAGGCTAATCACATCTAACCACTGGAACTTCCAAAGGGTCCTTCACACCCTTGCTGCAACTCAAGAAGTTCCCCGACATAGCCGTCTCCACTGGAGAGGAAGCACGAGGGTCCCGCACACATCCAGTGGAGCCCCGTTTCCGCCTCCTAGCTCGAGATGAGGGATCCTTTCCCTGTTTCGTAGGGAAAGAATTCCCGGCGTTCCCGTCGCATCTCAAGAGGAGGCAGTCTCCACAGGAAAGGCGAGAGGAACTCCAGGGTCGTGCCACCATTCCAAGAGTCCCCCAGATGTGTCAGTCCATTCCAGAGGAACCTGTTTTCCCTGCACTGCCTTGACGTTCAAGCCGAGGATCGACTCCCACCACATGTGCACGTGGGACAGCCCTGTGGGAAAGCCTCGTGGGAAAGCCTCGTGGGAAAGACTCGAGGGAAAGCCATAGATCCTTTTATCCACGCGGCGGACTGCGTGACACTGCTGCTACCTCTCAGGAGGAAAGCGCAAGTGCATGCCCGCATTGGAGACGAGGACTGACTCCCCTGGAGAGACTCCAGAAGTATCCCAAAATCCATGTCAGCACTGGAGAGGAATCCTCAGTTTCCGGCGCTGAATCCGCACAAGGTCTTAGGCCCCGGCATCGACTGGAGAGGAATCCGAGAGGCCCCCGAGGAACTCGCATGGGGACTGGCCTTTCCTGAGGCCACCAGAGCGGGTCCTTGAGGTCCCAATCGTAAGTCGAGAGCACCTGCCGCAACTTGAGAAAATCCAGGAGGTTTTGCCCTCCAGGCGAGATGAGGCCCATTTCCGCTGAGGCATCTCGAGGCTAATCACATCTAACCACTGGAACTTCCAAAGGGTCCTTCACACCCTTGCTGCAACTCAAGAAGTTCCGCGACATAGCCGTCTCCACTCGAGAGGAAGCACGAGGGTCCCGCACACATCCAGGGGAGCCCCGTTTCCGCCTCCTAGCTCGAGATGAGGGATCCTTTCCCTGTTTCGTAGGGAAAGAATTCCCGGCGTTCCCGTCGCATCTCAAGAGGAGGCAGTCTCCACAGGAAAGGCGAGAGGAACTCCAGGGTCGTGCCACCATTCCAAGAGTCCCCCAGATGTGTCAGTCCATTCCAGAGGAACCTGTTTTCCCTGCACTGCCTTGACGTTCAAGCCGAGGATCGACTCCCACCACATGTGCACGTGGGACAGCCCTGTGAGAAAGCCTCGTGGGAAAGCCTCGTGGGAAAGACTCGAGGGAAAGCCATAGATCCTTTTATCCACCGGGCGGACTGCGTGACACTGCTGCTACCGCTCTGGAGGAAAGCGCAAGTGCATGCCCGCATTCGATACGAGGACTGACTCCCCTGGGGTGACTCCAGAAGTACCCCAAGATCCATGTCAGCACTAGAGAGGAATCCTCACGTTCCGGCGCCAACTCCACACAAGGTCTTAAGCCCCGGCATCGACTGGAGAGGAATCCGAGAGGCCCCCGAGGAACTCGCATGGGGACTGGCCTTTCCTGAGGCCACCAGAGCGGGTCCCTGAGGTCCCCATCGTAAGTCGAGAGCACCTGCCGAAACTTGAGAAAATCCAGGAGGTTTTGCCCCCCAGGCGAGATGAGGCCCATTTCCGCTGAGGCTTCTCCAGGCTAATCACATCTAACCACTGGAACTTCCAAAGGGTCCTTCACACCCTTGCTGCAACTCAAGAAGTTCCCCGACATAGCCGTCTCCACTCGAGAGGAAGCACGAGGTTCCCGCACACATCCAGGGGAGCCCCGTTTCCGCCTCCTAGCTCGAGATGAGGGATCCTTTCCCTGTTTCGTAGGGAAAGAATTCCCGGCGTTCCCGTCGCATCTCAAGAGGAGGCGCTCTCCACAGGAAAGGCGAGAGGAACTCCAGGGTCGTGCCACCATTCCAAGAGTCCCCCAGATGTGTCAGTCCATTCCAGAGGAACCAGTTTTCCCTGCACTGCCTTGACGTTCAAGCCGAGGATCGACCCCCACCACGTGTGCATGTGGGACAGCCCTGTGGGAAAGCCTCGTGGGAAAGCCTCATGGGAAAGACTCGAGGGAAAGCCATAGATCCTTTGATCCACGCGGCGGACTGCGTGACACTGCTGCTACCGCTCTGGAGGAAAGCGCAAGTGCATGCCCGCATTCGAGACGAGGACTGACTCCCCGGGGGAGACTCCAGAAGTACCCCAAAATCCATGTCAGCACTGGAGAGGAATCCTCAGGTTCCGGTGCCGACTCCGCACAAGGTCTTGGGCCCCGGCATCGACTGGAGAGGAATCCCGAGAGGCCCCCGAGGAACTCGCATGGGGACTGGCCTTTCCTGAGGCCACCAGAGCGGGTCCCTGAGGTCCCCTTCGTAAGTCGAGAGCACCTGCCGCAACTCGAGAAAATCCAGGAGGTTTTGCCCTCCAGGCGAGATGAGGCCCATTTCCGCTGAGGCTTCTCGAGGCTAATCACATCTAACTACTGGAACTTCCAAAGGGTCCTTCACACCCTTGCTGCAACTCAAGAAGTTTCCCGACATACCCGTCTCCACTCGAGAGGAAGCACGAGGGTCCCGCACACATCCAGGGAAGCCCCGTTTCCGCCTTCTAGCTCGAGATGAGGGTTCCTTTCCCTGTTTCGTAGGGAAAGAATTCCCGGCGATCCCGTCGCATCTCAAGAGGAGGCGCTCTCCACAGGAAAGGCGAGAGGAACTCGAGGGTCGTGCCACCATTCCAAGAGTCCCCCAGATGTGTCAGTCCATTTCAGAGGAACCTGTTTTCCCTACACTGCCTTGACGTTCAAGCCGAGGATCGACTCCCACCACGTGTGCAGTGGGACAGCTCTGTGGGAAAGCCTCGTGGGAGAGCCTCGTGGGAAAGACTCGAGGGAAAGCCATAGATCCTTTGATCCACGCGGCGGACTGCGTGACACTGCTAATACCGCTCTGGAGGAAAGCGCAAGTGCATGTCCGCATTCGAGACGAGGACTGACTCCCCTGGGGAGACTCCAGAAGTACGCCAAAATCCATGTCAGCACTGGAGAGGAATCCTCAGGTTCCAGACCCGACTCCACACTAGGTCTTAGGCCCCGGCATCGACGGGAGAGGAATCCCGAGAGGCCCCCAGGAACTCGCATGGGGACTGGCCTTTCCTGAGGCCACCAGAGCGGGTCCCTGAGGTCCCCGTCGTAAGTCGAGAGCACCTGCCGCAACTCGAGAAAATCCAGGAGGTTTTGCCCTCCAGGCGAGATGAGGCCCATTACCGCTGAGGCTTCACGAGGCTAATCACATCTAACCACTGGAACTTCCAAAGGGTCCTTCACACCGTTGCTGCTACTCAAGAAATTCCCCGACATACCCGTCTCCACTCGAGAGGAAGCACGAAGGTCCCGCACACATCCAGGGGAGCCCCGTTTCCGCCTCCTAGCTCGAGATGAGGGATCCTTTCCCTGTTTCGTAGGGAAAGAATTCCCGGCGTTCCCGTCGCATCTCAAGTGGAGGCGCTCTCCACAGGAAAGGCGAGAGGAACTCCAGGGTCGTGCCACCATTCCAAGAGGCCCCCAGACGTGTCAGTCCATTCCAGAGGAACCTGTTTTCCCTGCACTGCCTTGACGTTCAAGCCGAGGATCGACTCCCACCACGTGTGCACGTGGGACAGCCCTGTGGGAAAGCCTCGTGGGAAAGCCTCGTGGGAAAGACTCGAGGGAAAACCATAGATCCTTTGATCCACGCGGCGGACTGCGTGACACTGCTGCTACCGCTCTGGAGGAAAGCGCAAGTGCATGCCCGCCTTCGACACGAGGACTGACTCCCCTGGGGAGACTCCAGAAGTACCCCAAAATCCATGTCAGCACTGGAGAGGAATCCTCAGTTTCCGGCGCTGAATCCGCACAAGGTCTTAAGCCCCGGCATCGATTGGAGAGGAATCCCGAGGGGCCCCCGCGGAACTCGCATGGGGACTGGCCTTTCCTGAGGCCACCAGAGCGGGTCCCTGAGGTCCCCATCGTAAGTCGAGAGCACCTGCCGCAACTCGAGAAAATCCAGGAGGTTTTGCCCTCCAGGCGAGATGAGGCCCATTTCCGCTGAGGCATCTCGAGGCTAATCACATCTAACCACTGGAACTTCCAAAGGGTCCTTCACACCCTTGCTGCAACTCAAGAAGTTCCCCGACATAGCCGTCTCCACTGGAGAGGAAGCACGAGGGTCCCGCACACATCCAGTGGAGCCCCGTTTCCGCCTCCTAGCTCGAGATGAGGGATCCTTTCCCTGTTTCGTAGGGAAAGAATTCCCGGCGTTCCCGTCGCATCTCAAGAGGAGGCAGTCTCCACAGGAAAGGCGAGAGGAACTCCAGGGTCGTGCCACCATTCCAAGAGTCCCCCAGATGTGTCAGTCCATTCCAGAGGAACCTGTTTTCCCTGCACTGCCTTGACGTTCAAGCCGAGGATCGACTCCCACCACATGTGCACGTGGGACAGCCCTGTGGGAAAGCCTCGTGGGAAAGCCTCGTGGGAAAGACTCGAGGGAAAGCCATAGATCCTTTTATCCACGCGGCGGACTGCGTGACACTGCTGCTACCTCTCAGGAGGAAAGCGCAAGTGCATGCCCGCATTGGAGACGAGGACTGACTCCCCTGGAGAGACTCCAGAAGTATCCCAAAATCCATGTCAGCACTGGAGAGGAATCCTCAGTTTCCGGCGCTGAATCCGCACAAGGTCTTAGGCCCCGGCATCGACTGGAGAGGAATCCGAGAGGCCCCCGAGGAACTCGCATGGGGACTGGCCTTTCCTGAGGCCACCAGAGCGGGTCCCTGAGGTCCCAATCGTAAGTCGAGAGCACCTGCCGCAACTTGAGAAAATCCAGGAGGTTTTGCCCTCCAGGCGAGATGAGGCCCATTTCCGCTGAGGCATCTCGAGGCTAATCACATCTAACCACTGGAACTTCCATAGGGTCCTTCACACCCTTGCTGCAACTCAAGAAGTTCCGCGACATAGCCGTCTCCACTCGAGAGGAAGCACGAGGGTCCCGCACACATCCAGGGGAGCCCCGTTTCCGCCTCCTAGCTCGAGATGAGGGATCCTTTCCCTGTTTCGTAGGGAAAGAATTCCCGGCGTTCCCGTCGCATCTCAAGAGGAGGCAGTCTCCACAGGAAAGGCGAGAGGAACTCCAGGGTCGTGCCACCATTCCAAGAGTCCCCCAGATGTGTCAGTCCATTCCAGAGGAACCTGTTTTCCCTGCACTGCCTTGACGTTCAAGCCGAGGATCGACTCCCACCACATGTGCACGTGGGACAGCCCTGTGAGAAAGCCTCGTGGGAAAGCCTCGTGGGAAAGACTCGAGGGAAAGCCATAGATCCTTTTATCCACCGGGCGGACTGCGTGACACTGCTGCTACCGCTCTGGAGGAAAGCGCAAGTGCATGCCCGCATTCGATACGAGGACTGACTCCCCTGGGGTGACTCCAGAAGTACCCCAAGATCCATGTCAGCACTAGAGAGGAATCCTCACGTTCCGGCGCCAACTCCACACAAGGTCTTAAGCCCCGGCATCGACTGGAGAGGAATCCGAGAGGCCCCCGAGGAACTCGCATGGGGACTGGCCTTTCCTGAGGCCACCAGAGCGGGTCCCTGAGGTCCCCATCGTAAGTCGAGAGCACCTGCCGAAACTTGAGAAAATCCAGGAGGTTTTGCCCCCCAGGCGAGATGAGGCCCATTTCCGCTGAGGCTTCTCCAGGCTAATCACATCTAACCACTGGAACTTCCAAAGGGTCCTTCACACCCTTGCTGCAACTCAAGAAGTTCCCCGACATAGCCGTCTCCACTCGAGAGGAAGCACGAGGTTCCCGCACACATCCAGGGGAGCCCCGTTTCCGCCTCCTAGCTCGAGATGAGGGATCCTTTCCCTGTTTCGTAGGGAAAGAATTCCCGGCGTTCCCGTCGCATCTCAAGAGGAGGCGCTCTCCACAGGAAAGGCGAGAGGAACTCCAGGGTCGTGCCACCATTCCAAGAGTCCCCCAGATGTGTCAGTCCATTCCAGAGGAACCAGTTTTCCCTGCACTGCCTTGACGTTCAAGCCGAGGATCGACCCCCACCACGTGTGCATGTGGGACAGCCCTGTGGGAAAGCCTCGTGGGAAAGCCTCATGGGAAAGACTCGAGGGAAAGCCATAGATCCTTTGATCCACGCGGCGGACTGCGTGACACTGCTGCTACCGCTCTGGAGGAAAGCGCAAGTGCATGCCCGCATTCGAGACGAGGACTGACTCCCCGGGGGAGACTCCAGAAGTACCCCAAAATCCATGTCAGCACTGGAGAGGAATCCTCAGGTTCCGGTGCCGACTCCGCACAAGGTCTTGGGCCCCGGCATCGACTGGAGAGGAATCCCGAGAGGCCCCCGAGGAACTCGCATGGGGACTGGCCTTTCCTGAGGCCACCAGAGCGGGTCCCTGAGGTCCCCTTCGTAAGTCGAGAGCACCTGCCGCAACTCGAGAAAATCCAGGAGGTTTTGCCCTCCAGGCGAGATGAGGCCCATTTCCGCTGAGGCTTCTCGAGGCTAATCACATCTAACTACTGGAACTTCCAAAGGGTCCTTCACACCCTTGCTGCAACTCAAGAAGTTTCCCGACATACCCGTCTCCACTCGAGAGGAAGCACGAGGGTCCCGCACACATCCAGGGAAGCCCCGTTTCCGCCTTCTAGCTCGAGATGAGGGTTCCTTTCCCTGTTTCGTAGGGAAAGAATTCCCGGCGATCCCGTCGCATCTCAAGAGGAGGCGCTCTCCACAGGAAAGGCGAGAGGAACTCGAGGGTCGTGCCACCATTCCAAGAGTCCCCCAGATGTGTCAGTCCATTTCAGAGGAACCTGTTTTCCCTACACTGCCTTGACGTTCAAGCCGAGGATCGACTCCCACCACGTGTGCAGTGGGACAGCTCTGTGGGAAAGCCTCGTGGGAGAGCCTCGTGGGAAAGACTCGAGGGAAAGCCATAGATCCTTTGATCCACGCGGCGGACTGCGTGACACTGCTAATACCGCTCTGGAGGAAAGCGCAAGTGCATGTCCGCATTCGAGACGAGGACTGACTCCCCTGGGGAGACTCCAGAAGTACGCCAAAATCCATGTCAGCACTGGAGAGGAATCCTCAGGTTCCAGACCCAACTCCACACTAGGTCTTAGGCCCCGGCATCGACGGGAGAGGAATCCCGAGAGGCCCCCAGGAACTCGCATGGGGACTGGCCTTTCCTGAGGCCACCAGAGCGGGTCCCTGAGGTCCCCGTCGTAAGTCGAGAGCACCTGCCGCAACTCGAGAAAATCCAGGAGGTTTTGCCCTCCAGGCGAGATGAGGCCCATTACCGCTGAGGCTTCACGAGGCTAATCACATCTAACCACTGGAACTTCCAAAGGGTCCTTCACACCGTTGCTGCTACTCAAGAAATTCCCCGACATACCCGTCTCCACTCGAGAGGAAGCACGAAGGTCCCGCACACATCCAGGGGAGCCCCGTTTCCGCCTCCTAGCTCGAGATGAGGGATCCTTTCCCTGTTTCGTAGGGAAAGAATTCCCGGCGTTCCCGTCGCATCTCAAGTGGAGGCGCTCTCCACAGGAAAGGCGAGAGGAACTCCAGGGTCGTGCCACCATTCCAAGAGGCCCCCAGACGTGTCAGTCCATTCCAGAGGAACCTGTTTTCCCTGCACTGCCTTGACGTTCAAGCCGAGGATCGACTCCCACCACGTGTGCACGTGGGACAGCCCTGTGGGAAAGCCTCGTGGGAAAGCCTCGTGGGAAAGACTCGAGGGAAAACCATAGATCCTTTGATCCACGCGGCGGACTGCGTGACACTGCTGCTACCGCTCTGGAGGAAAGCGCAAGTGCATGCCCGCCTTCGAGACGAGGACTGACTCCCCTGGGGAGACTCCAGAAGTACCCCAAAATCCATGTCAGCACTGGAGAGGAATCCTCAGTTTCCGGCGCTGAATCCGCACAAGGTCTTAAGCCCCGGCATCGATTGGAGAGGAATCCCGAGGGGCCCCCGCGGAACTCGCATGGGGACTGGCCTTTCCTGAGGCCACCAGAGCGGGTCCCTGAGGTCCCCATCGTAAGTCGAGAGCACCTGCCGCAACTCGAGAAAATCCAGGAGGTTTTGCCCTCCAGGCGAGATGAGGCCCATTTCCGCTGAGGCATCTCGAGGCTAATCACATCTAACCACTGGAACTTCCAAAGGGTCCTTCACACCCTTGCTGCAACTCAAGAAGTTCCCCGACATAGCCGTCTCCACTGGAGAGGAAGCACGAGGGTCCCGCACACATCCAGTGGAGCCCCGTTTCCGCCTCCTAGCTCGAGATGAGGGATCCTTTCCCTGTTTCGTAGGGAAAGAATTCCCGGCGTTCCCGTCGCATCTCAAGAGGAGGCAGTCTCCACAGGAAAGGCGAGAGGAACTCCAGGGTCGTGCCACCATTCCAAGAGTCCCCCAGATGTGTCAGTCCATTCCAGAGGAACCTGTTTTCCCTGCACTGCCTTGACGTTCAAGCCGAGGATCGACTCCCACCACATGTGCACGTGGGACAGCCCTGTGGGAAAGCCTCGTGGGAAAGCCTCGTGGGAAAGACTCGAGGGAAAGCCATAGATCCTTTTATCCACGCGGCGGACTGCGTGACACTGCTGCTACCTCTCAGGAGGAAAGCGCAAGTGCATGCCCGCATTGGAGACGAGGACTGACTCCCCTGGAGAGACTCCAGAAGTATCCCAAAATCCATGTCAGCACTGGAGAGGAATCCTCAGTTTCCGGCGCTGAATCCGCACAAGGTCTTAGGCCCCGGCATCGACTGGAGAGGAATCCGAGAGGCCCCCGAGGAACTCGCATGGGGACTGGCCTTTCCTGAGGCCACCAGAGCGGGTCCCTGAGGTCCCAATCGTAAGTCGAGAGCACCTGCCGCAACTTGAGAAAATCCAGGAGGTTTTGCCCTCCAGGCGAGATGAGGCCCATTTCCGCTGAGGCATCTCGAGGCTAATCACATCTAACCACTGGAACTTCCATAGGGTCCTTCACACCCTTGCTGCAACTCAAGAAGTTCCGCGACATAGCCGTCTCCACTCGAGAGGAAGCACGAGGGTCCCGCACACATCCAGGGGAGCCCCGGTTCCGCCTCCTAGCTCGAGATGAGGGATCCTTTCCCTGTTTCGTAGGGAAAGAATTCCCGGCGTTCCCGTCGCATCTCAAGAGGAGGCAGTCTCCACAGGAAAGGCGAGAGGAACTCCAGGGTCGTGCCACCATTCCAAGAGTCCCCCAGATGTGTCAGTCCATTCCAGAGGAACCTGTTTTCCCTGCACTGCCTTGACGTTCAAGCCGAGGATCGACTCCCACCACATGTGCACGTGGGACAGCCCTGTGAGAAAGCCTCGTGGGAAAGCCTCGTGGGAAAGACTCGAGGGAAAGCCATAGATCCTTTTATCCACCGGGCGGACTGCGTGACACTGCTGCTACCGCTCTGGAGGAAAGCGCAAGTGCATGCCCGCATTCGATACGAGGACTGACTCCCCTGGGGTGACTCCAGAAGTACCCCAAGATCCATGTCAGCACTAGAGAGGAATCCTCACGTTCCGGCGCCAACTCCACACAAGGTCTTAAGCCCCGGCATCGACTGGAGAGGAATCCGAGAGGCCCCCGAGGAACTCGCATGGGGACTGGCCTTTCCTGAGGCCACCAGAGCGGGTCCCTGAGGTCCCCATCGTAAGTCGAGAGCACCTGCCGAAACTTGAGAAAATCCAGGAGGTTTTGCCCCCCAGGCGAGATGAGGCCCATTTCCGCTGAGGCTTCTCCAGGCTAATCACATCTAACCACTGGAACTTCCAAAGGGTCCTTCACACCCTTGCTGCAACTCAAGAAGTTCCCCGACATAGCCGTCTCCACTCGAGAGGAAGCACGAGGTTCCCGCACACATCCAGGGGAGCCCCGTTTCCGCCTCCTAGCTCGAGATGAGGGATCCTTTCCCTGTTTCGTAGGGAAAGAATTCCCGGCGTTCCCGTCGCATCTCAAGAGGAGGCGCTCTCCACAGGAAAGGCGAGAGGAACTCCAGGGTCGTGCCACCATTCCAAGAGTCCCCCAGATGTGTCAGTCCATTCCAGAGGAACCAGTTTTCCCTGCACTGCCTTGACGTTCAAGCCGAGGATCGACCCCCACCACGTGTGCATGTGGGACAGCCCTGTGGGAAAGCCTCGTGGGAAAGCCTCATGGGAAAGACTCGAGGGAAAGCCATAGATCCTTTGATCCACGCGGCGGACTGCGTGACACTGCTGCTACCGCTCTGGAGGAAAGCGCAAGTGCATGCCCGCATTCGAGACGAGGACTGACTCCCCGGGGGAGACTCCAGAAGTACCCCAAAATCCATGTCAGCACTGGAGAGGAATCCTCAGGTTCCGGTGCCGACTCCGCACAAGGTCTTGGGCCCCGGCATCGACTGGAGAGGAATCCCGAGAGGGCCCCGAGGAACTCGCATGGGGACTGGCCTTTCCTGAGGCCACCAGAGCGGGTCCCTGAGGTCCCCTTCGTAAGTCGAGAGCACCTGCCGCAACTCGAGAAAATCCAGGAGGTTTTGCCCTCCAGGCGAGATGAGGCCCATTTCCGCTGAGGCTTCTCGAGGCTAATCACATCTAACTACTGGAACTTCCAAAGGGTCCTTCACACCCTTGCTGCAACTCAAGAAGTTTCCCGACATACCCGTCTCCACTCGAGAGGAAGCACGAGGGTCCCGCACACATCCAGGGAAGCCCCGTTTCCGCCTTCTAGCTCGAGATGAGGGTTCCTTTCCCTGTTTCGTAGGGAAAGAATTCCCGGCGATCCCGTCGCATCTCAAGAGGAGGCGCTCTCCACAGGAAAGGCGAGAGGAACTCGAGGGTCGTGCCACCATTCCAAGAGTCCCCCAGATGTGTCAGTCCATTTCAGAGGAACCTGTTTTCCCTACACTGCCTTGACGTTCAAGCCGAGGATCGACTCCCACCACGTGTGCAGTGGGACAG
Organism: Ovis ammon polii x Ovis aries; assembly: GCA_023701655.1. Lineage (NCBI taxonomy): Eukaryota > Metazoa > Chordata > Mammalia > Artiodactyla > Bovidae > Ovis > Ovis ammon polii x Ovis aries. The sequence goes on from CM043072.1 coordinate 63,245,010, forward strand.
CTCTGTGGGAAAGCCTCGTGGGAGAGCCTCGTGGGAAAGACTCGAGGGAAAGCCATAGATCCTTTGATCCACGCGGCGGACTGCGTGACACTGCTAATACCGCTCTGGAGGAAAGCGCAAGTGCATGTCCGCATTCGAGACGAGGACTGACTCCCCTGGGGAGACTCCAGAAGTACGCCAAAATCCATGTCAGCACTGGAGAGGAATCCTCAGGTTCCGGGGCCGACTCCGCACAAGGTCTTAGGCCCCCGCATCGACGGGAGAGGAATCCCGAGAGGCCCCCGAGGAACTCGCATGGGGACTGGCCTTTCCTCAGGCCACCAGAGCGGGTCCCTGAGGTCCCCGTCGTAAGTGGAGAGCACCTGCCGCAACTCGAGAAAATCCAGGAGGTTTTGCCCTCCAGGCGAGATGAGGCCCATTTCCGCTGAGGCTTCTCGAGGCTAATCACATCTAACCACTGGAACTTCCAAAGGGTCCTTCACACCCTTGCTGCAACTCAAGAAGTTCCCCGACATACCCGTCTCCACTCGAGAAGAAGCACGAGGGTCCCGCACATATACAGGGAGCCCCTTTTCCGCCTCCTAGCTCGAGATGAGGGATCCTTTCCGTGTTTCGTAGGGAAAGAATTCCCGGCGTTCCCGTCGAATCTCAAGAGGAGGCGCTCTCCACAGGAAAGGCGAGAGGAACTCCAGGGTCGTGCCACCATTCCAAGAGTCCCCCAGATGTGTCAGTCCATTCCAGAGGAACCTGTTTTCCCTGCACTGCCTTGACGTTCAAGCCGAGGATCGACTCCCACCACGTGTGCACGTGGGACAGCCCTGTGGGAAAGCCTCGTGGGAAAGCCTCGTGGGAAAGACTCGAGGGAAAACCATAGATCCTTTGATCCACGCGGCGGAGTGCGTGACACTGCTGCTCCCGCTCTGGAGGAAAGCACAATTGCATGCCCGCATTCGAGACGAGGACTGACTCCCCTGGGGAGACTCCAGAAGTACCCCAAGATCCTTGTCAGCACTGGCGAGGAATCCTCAGGCTCCGGCCCCGACTCCACACAAGGTCTTAGGCCCCGGCATCGACGGAAGAGGAATCACAAGAGGCCCCCGAGGAACTCGCATGGGGACTGGCCTTTCCTGAGGCCACCAGAGCGGGTCCCTGAGGTCCCCGTCATAAGTCGAGAGCTCCTGCCGCAACTCGAGAAAATCTAGGAGGTTTTGCCCTCCAGGGGAGATGAGGCCCATTTCCGCTGAGGCTTCTCGAGGCTAATCACATCTAACCACTGGAACTTCCAAAGGGTCCTTCACACCCTTGCTGCAACTCAAGAAGTTCCCCGACATACCCGTCTCCACTCGAGAGGAAGCACGAGGGTCCCGCACACATCCAGGGGAGCCCCGTTTCCGCCTCCTAGCTCGAGATGAGGGTTCCTTTCCCTGTTTCGTAGTGAAAGAATTCCCGGCGTTCCCTTCGCATCTCAAGAGGAGGCGCTCTCCACAGGAAAGGCGAGAGGAACTCCAGGGTCGTGCCACCATTCCAAGAGTCCCCCAGATGTGTCAGTCCATTCCAGAGGAACCTGTTTTCCCTGCACTGCCTTGACCTTCAAGCCGAGGATCGACTCCCACCACGTGTGCACGTGGGACAGCCCTGTGGGAAAGCCTCGTGGGAAAGCCTCGTGGGAAAGACTCGAGGGAAAGCCATAGATCCTTTGATCCACGCGGCGGACTGCGTGACACTGCTGCTACCTCTCAGCAGGAAAGCGCAAGTGCATGCCCGCATTCGAGACGAGGACTGACTCCCCTGGGGAGACTCCAGAAGTACGCCAAAATCCATGTCAGCACTGGAGAGGAATCCTCAGGTTCCGGAGCCGACTCCGCACAAGGTCTTAGGCCCCGGCATCGACGGGAGAGGAATCCCGAGAGGCCCCCGAGGAACTCGCATGGGGACTGGCCTTTCCTCAGGCCACCAGAGCGGGTCCCCGAGATTCCCGTCGTAAGTGGAGAGCACCTGCCGCAACTCGAGAAAATCCAGGAGGTTTTGCCCTCCAGGCGAGATGAGGCCCATTTCCGCTGAGGCTTCTCGAGGCTACTCACATCTAACCACTGGAACTTCCAAAGGGTCCTTCACACCCTTGCTGCAACTCAAGAAGTTCCCCGACATAGCCGTCTCCACTCGAGAGGAAGCACGAGGGTCCCGCACACATCCAGGGGAGCCCCGTTTCCGCCTCCTAGCTCGAGATGAGGGATCCTTTCCCTGTTTCGTAGGGAAAGAATTCCCGGCGTTCCCGTCGCATCTCAAGAGGAGGCGCTCTCCACAGGAAAGGCGAGAGGAACTCCAGGGTCGTGCCACCATTCCAAGAGTCCCCCAGATGTGTCAGTCCATTCCAGAGGAACCAGTTTTCGTTGAACTGCCTTGACGTTCAAGCCGAGGATCGACTCCCACCACATGTGCACGTGGGACAGCCCTGTGGGAAAGCCTCGTGGGAAAGCCTCGTTTGAAAGACTCGAGGAAAAGCCATAGATCCTTTGATCCACGCGGCGGACTGCGTGACACTGCTGCTACCGCTCTGGAGGACAGCGCAAGTGCATACCCGCATTCGAGACGAGGACTGACTCCGCTGGGGAGACTCCAGAAGTACCTCAAGATCCATGTCAGCACTGGAGAGGAATCCTCAGGTTCTGGCCCCGACTCCGCACAAGGTCTTAGGCCCCGGCATCGACGGGAGAGGAATCCCGAGAGGCCCCCGAGGAACTCGCATGGGGACTGGCCTTTCCTGAGGCCACCAGAGCGGGTCCCCGAGGTCCCCGTCGTAAGTGGAGAGCACCTGCCGCAACTCGAGAAAATCCAGGAGGTTTTGCCCTCCACGCGAGATGAGGCCCATTTCCGCTGAGGCTTCTCGAGGCTAATCACATCTAACCACTGGAACTTCCAAAGGGTCCTTCACACCCTTGCTGCAACTCAAGAAGTTCCCCGACATACCCGTATCCACTCGAGAGGAAGCACGAGGGTCCCGCACACATCCAGGGGAGACCCGTTTCCGCCTCCTAGCTCGAGATGAGGGTTCCTTTCCCTGTTTCGTAGGGAAAGAATTCCCGGCGTTCCCGTCGCATCTCAAGAGGAGGCGTTCTCCACAGGAAAGGCGAGAGGAACTCCAGGGTCGTGCCACCATTCCAAGAGTCCCCCAGATGTGTCAGTCCATTCCAGAGGAACCTGTTTTCCCTGCACTGCCTTGACGTTCAAGCCGAGGATCGACTCTCACCACGTGTGCACGTGGGACAGCCCTGTGGGAAAGCCTCGTGGGAAAGCCTCGTGGGAAAGACTCGAGGGAAAGCCATAGATCCTTTTATCCACCGGGCGGACTGCGTGACACTGCTGCTACCGCTCTGGAGGACAGCGCAAGTGCATGCCCGCATTCGAGACGAGGACTGACTCCCCTGGGGAGGCTCCAGAAGTACCCCAAAATCCATGTCAGCACTGGAGAGGAATCCTCACGTTCCGGCGCCAACTCCGCACAAGGTCTTAGGCCCCGGCATCGACTGGAGAGGAATCCGAGAGGCCCCCGAGGAACTCGCATGGGGACTGGCCTTTCCTGAGGCCACAAGAGCGGGTCCCTGAGGTCCCCTTCGTAAGTCGAGAGCACCTGCCGCAACTTGAGAAAATCCAGGAGGTTTTGACCTCCAGGCGAGATGAGGCCCATTTCCGCTGAGGCTTCTCGAGGCTAATCACATCTAACCACTGGAACTTCCAAAGGGTCCTTCACACCCTTGCTGCAACTCAAGAAGTTCCCCGACATACCCGTCTCCACTCGAGAGGAAGCACGAGGGTCCCGCACACATCCAGGGAAGCCCCGTTTCCGCCTTCTAGCTCGAGATGAGGGTTCCTTTCCCTGTTTCGTAGGGAAAGAATTCCCGGCGTTCCCGTCGCATCTCAAGAGGAGGCGCTCTCCACAGGAAAGGCGAGAGGAACTCGAGGGTCGTGCCACCATTCCAAGAGTCCCCCAGATGTGTCAGTCCATTCCAGAGGAACCTGTTTTCCCTGCACTGCCTTGACGTTCAAGCCGAGGATCGACTCCCACCACGTGTGCACGTGGGACAGCCCTGTGGGAAAGCCTCGTGGGAAAGCCTCATGGGAAAGACTCGAGGGAAAAGCATAGATCCTTTGATCCACGCGGCGGACTGCGTGACACTGCTGCTCCCGCTCTGGAGGAAAGCACAATTGCATGCCCGCATTCGAGACGAGGACTGACTCCCCTGGGGAGACTCCAGAAGTACCCCAAGATCCTTGTCAGCACTGGAGAGGAATCCTCAGGCTCCGGCCCCGAATCCACACGAGGTCTTAGGCCCCGGCATCGACGGGAGAGGAATCCCAAGAGGCCCCCGAGGAACTCGCATGGGGACTGGCCTTTCCTGAGGCCAACAGAGCGGGTCCCTGAGGTCCCCGTCGTAAGTCGAGAGCTCCTGCCGCAACTCGAGAAAATCCAGGAGGTTTTGCCCTCCAGGCGAGATGAGGCCCATTTCCGCTGAGGCTTCTCGAGGCTAATCACATCTAACCACTGGAACTTCCAAAGGGTCCTTCACACCCTTGCTGCAACTCAAGAAGTTCCCCGACATACCCGTCTCCACTCAAGAGGAAGCACGAGGGTCCCGCACACATCCAGGGGAGCCCCGTTTCCGCCTCCTAGCTCGAGATGAGGGTTCCTTTCCCTGTTTCGTAGGGAAAGAATTCCCGGCGTTCCCTTCGCATCTCAAGAGGAGGCGCTCTCCACAGGAAAGGCGAGAGGAACTCCAGGGTCGTGCCACCATTACAAGAGTCCCCCAGATGTGTCAGTCCATTCCAGAGGAACCTGTTTTCCCTAAACTGCCTTGACGTTCAAGCCGAGGATCGACTCCCACCACGTGTGCACGTGGGACAGCCCTGTGGGAAAGCCTCGTGGTAAAGCTTCGTGGGAAAGACTCGAGGGAAAGCCATAGATCCTTTGATCCACGCGGCGGACTGCGTGACACTGCTGCTACCTCTCAGCAGGAAAGCGCAAGTGCATGCCCGCATTCGAGACGAGGACTGACTCCCCTGGGGAGACTCCAGAAGTACGCCAAAATCCATGTCAGCACTGGAGAGGAATCCTCAGGTTCCGGCGCCGACTCCGCACAAGGTCTTAGGCCCCGGCATCGACGGGAGAGGAATCCCGAGAGGCCCCCGAGGAACTCGCATGGGGACTGGCCTTTCCTCAGGCCACCAGAGTGGGTCCCTGAGGTCCCCGTCGTAAGTCGAGAGCACCTGCCGCAACTCGAGAAAATCCAGGAGGTTTTGCCCTCCAGGCGAGATGAGGCCCATTTCCGCTGAGGCTTCTCGAGGCTAATCTCATCTAACCACTGGAACTTCCAAAGGGTCCTTCACACCCTTGCTGCAACTCAAGAAGTTCCCCGACATACCCGTCTCCACTCGAGAGGAAGCACGAGGGTCCCGCACACATCCAGGGGAGCCCCGTTTCCGCCTCCTAGCTCGAAATGAGGGATCCTTTCCCTGTTTCATAGGGAAAGAATTCCCGGCGTTCCCGTCGCATCTCAAGAGGAGGCGCTCTCCACAGGAAAGGCGAGAGGAACTCCAGGGTCGTGCCACCATTCCAAGAGTCCCCCAGATGTGTCAGTCCATTCCAGAGGAACCATTTTTCCCTGCACTGCCTTGACGTTCAAGCCGAGGATCGACTCCCACCACGTGTTCACGTGGGACAGCCCTGTGGGAAAGCCTCGTGGGAAAGCCTCGTGGGAAAGACTCGAGGGAAAAGCATAGATCCTTGGATCCACGCGGCGGACTGCGTGACACTGCTGCTCCCGCTCTGGAGGAAAGCACAATTGCATGCCCGCATTCGAGACGAGGACTGACTCCCCTGGGGAGACTCCAGAAGTACCCCAAGATCCTGGTCAGCACTGGAGAGGAATCCTCAGGTTCCGGCCCCGACTCCACACAAGTTCTTAGGCCCCGGCATCGACGGTAGAGGAATCCCGAGAGGCCCCCGAGGAACTCGCATGGGGACTGGCCTTTCCTGAGGCCACCAGAGCGGGTCCCTGAGGTCCCCGTCGTAAGTCGAGAGCACCTGCCGCAACTCGAGAAAATCCAGGAGGTTTTGCCCTCCAGGCGAGATGAGGCCCATTTCCGATGAGGCTTCTCGAGGCTAATTTCATCTAACCACTGGAACTTCCAAAGGGTCCTTCACACCCTTGCTGCAACTCAAGAAGTTCCTCGACATACCCGTATCCACTCGAGAGGAAGCACGAGGGTCCCGCACACATCCAGGGGAGACCCGTTTCCGCCTCCTAGCTCGAGATGAGGGATCCTTTCCCTGTTTCGTAGGGAAAGAATTCCCGGCGTTCCCGTCGCATCTCAAGACGAGGCGCTCTCCACAGGAAAGGCGAGAGGAACTCCAGGGTCGTGCCACCATTCCAAGAGTCCCCCAGATGTGTCAGTCCATTCCAGAGGAACCTGTTTTCCCTACACTGCCTTGACGTTCAAGCCGAGGATCGACTCCCACCACGTGTGCACGTGGGACAGCCCTGTGGGAAAGCCTCGTGGGAAAGCCTCGTGGGAAAGACTCGAGGGAAAATCATAGATCCTTTGATCCACGCGGCGGACTGTGTGACACTGCTGCTACCGCTCTGGAGGAAAGCGCAAGTGCATGCCCGGATTAGAGACGAGGACTGACTCCGCTGGGGAGACTGCAGAAGTACCTCAAGATCCATGTCAGCACTGGAGAGGAATCCTCAGGTTCTGGCCCCGACTCCACACAAGGTCTTAGGCCCCGGCATCGACGGGACAGGTATCCCGAGAGGCCCCCGAGGAACTCGCATGGGGACTGGCCTTTCCTGAGGCCACCAGAGCGGGTCCCTGAGGTCCCCGTCGTAAGTCGAGAGCTCCTGCCGCAACTCGAGAAAACCAGGAGGTTTTGCCCTCCAGGCGAGATGAGGCCCATTTCCGCTGACGCTTCTCGAGGCTAATCACATCTAACCACTGGAACTTCCAAAGGGTCCTTCACACCCTTGCTGCAACTCAAGAAGTTCCCCGACATACCCGTATCCACTCGAGAGGAAGCACGAGGGTCCCGCACACATCCAGGGGAGCCCCGTTTCCGCCTCCTAGCTCGAGATGAGGGTTCCTTTCCCTGTTTCGTAGGGAAAGAATTCCCGGCGTTCCCTTCGCATCTCAAGAGGAGGCGCTCTCCACAGGAAAGGCGAGAGGAACTCCAGGGTCGTGCCACCATTCCAAGAGTCCCCCAGATGTGTCAGTCCATTCCAGAGGAACCTGTTTTCCCTGCACTGCCTTGACGTTCAAGCCGAGGATCGACTCCCACCACGTGTGCACGTGGGACAGCCCTGTGGGAAAGCCTCGTGGTAAAGCTTCGTGGGAAAGACTCGAGGGAAAGCCATAGATCCTTTGATCCACGCGGCGGACTGCGTGACACTGCTGCTACCTCTCAGCAGGAAAGCGCAAGTGCATGCCCGCATTCGAGACGAGGACTGACTCCCCTGGGGAGACTCCAGAAGTACCCCAAAATCCATGTCAGCACTGGAGAGGAATCCTCAGGTTCCGGCGCCGACTCCGCACAAGGTCTTAGGCCCTGGCATCGACGGGAGAGGAATCCCGAGAGGCCCCCGAGGAACTCGCATGGGGACTGGCCTTTCCTCAGGCCACCAGAGCGGGTCCCTGAGGTCCCCGTCGTAAGTCGAGAGCACCTGCCGCAACTCGAGAAAATCCAGGAGGTTTTGCCCTCCAGGCGAGATGAGGCCCATTTCCGCTGAGGCTTCTCGAGGCTAATCTCATCTAACCACTGGAACTTCCAAAGGGTCCTTCACACCCTTGCTGCAACTCAAGAGGTTCCCCGACATAGCCGTCTCCACTCGAGAGGAAGCACGAGGGTCCCGCACACATCCAGGGGAGCCCCGTTTCCGCCTCCTAGCTCGAGATGAGGGATCCTTTCCCTGTTTCGTAGGGAAAGAATTCCCGGCGTTCCCGTCGCATCTCAAGAGGAGGCGCTCTCCACAGGAAAGGCGAGAGGAACTCCAGGGTCGTGCCACCATTCCAAGAGTCCCCCAGATGTGTCAGTCCATTCCAGAGGAACCATTTTTCCCTGCACTGCCTTGACGTTCAAGCCGAGGATCGACTCCCACCACGTGTTCACGTGGGACAGCCCTGTGGGAAAGCCTCGTGGGAAAGCCTCGTGGGAAAGACTCGAGGGAAAAGCATAGATCCTTGGATCCACGCGGCGGACTGCGTGACACTGCTGCTCCCGCTCTGGAGGAAAGCACAATTGCATGCCCGCATTCGAGACGAGGACTGAGTCCCCTGGGGAGACTCCAGAAGTACCCCAAGATCCTGGTCAGCACTGGAGAGGAATCCTCAGGTTCCGGCCCCGACTCCACACAAGTTCTTAGGCCCCGGCATCGACGGGAGAGGAATCCCGAGAGGCCCCCGAGGAACTCGCATGGGGACTGGCCTTTCCTGAGGCCACCAGAGCGGGTCCCTGAGGTCCCCGTCGTAAGTCGAGAGCACCTGCCGCAACTCGAGAAAATCCAGGAGGTTTTGCCCTCCAGGCGAGATGAGGCCCATTTCCGATGAGGCTTCTCAAGGCTAATTTCATCTAACCACTGGAACTTCCAAAGGGTCCTTCACACCCTTGCTGCAACTCAAGAAGTTCCCCGACATACCCGTCTCCACTCGAGAGGAAGCACGAGGGTCCCTCACACATCCAGGGGAGACCCGTTTCCGCCTCCTAGCTCGAGATGAGGGATCCTTTCCCTGTTTCGTAGGGAAAGAATTCCCGGCGTTCCCGTCGCATCTCAAGAAGAGGCGCTCTCCACAGGAAAGGCGAGAGGAACTCCAGGGTCGTGCCACCATTCCAAGAGTCCCCCAGATGTGTCAGTCCATTCCAGAGGAACCTTTTTTCCCTGCACTGCCTTGATGTTCAAGCCGAGGATCGACTCCCACCACGTGTTCACGTGGGACAGCCCTGTGGGAAAGCCTCGTGGGAAAGCTTCGTGGGAAAGACTCGAGGGAAAAGCATAGATTCTTGGATCCACGCGGCGGAATGCGTGACACTGCTGCTCCCGCGCCCCACCCGGAAATCACGTGGGCCCCACCCGGAAATCACGTGGGCCCCACGGGGAAATCACGTGGGCCCCACCCGGAAATCACGTGGGCCCCACGGGGAAATCACGTGGGCCCCACCCGGAAATCACGTGGGCCCCACGGGGAAATCACGTGGGTCCCACCCGGAAATCACGTGGGCCCCACGGGGAATCACGTGGGCCCCACGGGGAAATCACGTGGGCCCCACCCGGAAATCACGTGGGCCCCACCCGGAAATCACGTGGGCCCCACGGGGAAATCACGTGGGCCCCCAGGGGAAATCACGTGGGCCCCACGGGGAAATCACGTGGGCCCCACCCGGAAATCACGTGGGCCCCACCCGGAAATCACGTGGGCCCCACGGGGAAATCACGTGGGCCCCACGGGGAAATCACGTGGGCCCCACCCGGAAATCACGTGGGCCCCACGGGGAAATCACGTGGGCCCCACCCGGAAATCACGTGGGCCCCACCCGGAAATCACGTGGGCCCCACCCGGAAATCACGTGGGCCCCACGGGGAAATCACGTGGGCCCCACCCGGAAATCACGTGGGCCCCACCCGGAAATCACGTGGGCCCCACGGGGAAATCACGTGGGCCCCACCCGGAAATCACGTGGGCCCCACCGGGAAATCACGTGGGCCCCACCCGGAAATCACGTGCGCCCCACGGGGAAATCACGTGCGCCCCCAGGGGAAATCACGTGGGCCCCCAGGGGAAATCACGTGGGCCCCACGGGGAAATCACGTGGGCCCCACGGGGAAATCACGTGGGCCCCACCCGGAAATCACGTGGGCCCCACCCGGAAATCACGTGGGCCCCACGGGGAAATCACGTGGGCCCCCAGGGGAAATCACGTGGGCCCCCAGGGGAAATCACGTGGGCCCCACCCGGAAATCACGTGGGCCCCACCCGGAAATCACGTGGGCCCCACGGGGAAATCACGTGGGCCCCACCCGGAAATCACGTGGGCCCCACCCGGAAATCACGTGGGCCCCACGGGGAAATCACGTGGGCCCCACCCAGAAATCACATGGGCCCCCAGGGGAAATCACGTGGGCCCCACCCGGAAATCACGTGGGCCCCACCCGGAAATCACGTGGGCCCCACCCGGAAATCACGTGGGCCCCACCCGGAAATCACGTGTGCCCCACGGGGAAATCACGTGGGCCCCACCCGGAAATCACGTGGGCCCCACCCGGATTACACGTGGGCCCCACGGGGAAATCACGTGGGCCCCCAGGGGAAATCACGTGGGCCCCCAGGGGAAATCACGTGGGCCACACGGGGAAATCACGTGGGCCCCACCCGGAAATCACGTGGGCCCCACCCGGAAATCACGTGGGCCCCACGCGGAAATCACGTGGGCCCGACCCGGAAATCACCTGGGCCCCACCCGGAAATCACCTGGGCCCCACGGGGAAATCACGTGGGCCCCCAGGGGAAATCACGTGGGCCCCACGGGGAAATCACGTGGGCCCCACCCGGAAATCACGTGGGCCCCACCCGGAAATCACGTGGGCCCCACGGGGAAATCACGTGGGCCCGACCCGGAAATCACGTGGGCCCCCAGGGGAAATCACGTGGGCCCCCAGGGGAAATCACGTGGGCCCCACGGGGAAATCACGTGGGCCCCACCCGGAAATCACGTGGGCCCCACCCGGAAATCACGTGGGCCCCACGGGGAAATCACGTGGGCCCCACCCAGAAATCACGTGGGCCCCACCCGGAAATCACGTGGGCCCCACCCGGAAATCACGTGGGCCCCACCCGGAAATCACGTGGGCCCCACCCGGAAATCACGTGGGCCCCACCCAGAAATCACGTGGGCCCCACCCGGAAATCATGTGGGCCCCACGGGGAAATCACGTGGGCCCCACCCGGAAATCACGTGGGCCCCACCCGGAAATCACGTGGGCCCCACGGGGAAATCACGTGGGCCCCCAGGGGAAATCACGTGGGCACCCAGGGGAAATCACGTGGGCCCCACGGGGAAATCACGTCGGCCCCTCGGGGAAATCACGTGGGCCCCCAGGGGAAATCACGTGGGCCCCCAGGGGAAATCACGTGGGCCCCACCCGGAAATCACGTGGGCCCCACGGGGAAATCACGTGGGCCCCACCCGGAAATCACGTGGGCCCCCAGGGGAATTCACGTGGGCCCCCAGGGGAAATCACGTGGGCCCCACCCGGAAATCACGTGGGCCCCACCCGGAAATCACGTGGGCCCCACTCGGAAATCACGTGGGCCCCACCCGGAAATCACGTGGGCCCCACCCGGAAATCACGTGGGCCCCACGGGGAAATCACGTGGGCACCACCCGGAAATCACGTGGGCCCCACCCGGAAATCACGTGGGCCCCACCCGGAAATCACGTGGGCCCCACGGGGAAATCACGTGGGCCCCCAGGGGAAATCACGTGGGCCCCCAGGGGATATCACGTGGGCCCCATGGGGAAATCACGTGGGCCCCACCCGGAAATCACGTCGGCCCCACCCAGAAATCACGTGGGCCCCACGGGGAAATCACGTGGGCCCCACCCGGAAATCACGTGGGCCCCCAGGGGAAATCACGTGGGCCCCACGGGGAAATCACGTGGGCCCCACCCGGAAATCACGTGGGCCCCACCCGGAAATCACGTGGGCCTCACGGGGAAATCACGTGGGCCCCACCCGGAAATCAGGTGGGCCCCACGGGAAAATCACGTGGGCCCCACCCGGAAATCACGTGGGCCCCACGGGGAAATCACGTGGGCCCCACCCGGAAATCACGTGGGCCCCACGGGGAAATCACGTGGGTCCCACGGGGAAATCACGTGGGCCCCACCCGGAAACCACGTGGGCCCCACGGGGAAATCACGTGAGCCCCCAGGGGAAATCACGTGGGCCCCCAGGGGAAATCACGTGGGCCCCACGGGGAAATCACGTCGGCCCCTCGGGGAAATCACGTGGGACCCCAGGGGAAATCACGTGGGCCCCCAGGGGAAATCACGTGGGCCCCACCCGGAAATCACGTGGGCCCCACCCGGAAATCACGTGGGCCCCACCCGGAAATCACGTGGGCCCCACGGGGAAATCACGTGGGCCCCACCCGGAAATCACGTGGGCCCCACCCGGAAATCACGTGGGCCCCACCCGGAAATCACGTGGGCCCCACGGGGAAATCACGTGGGCCCCCAGGGGAAATCACGTGGGCCCCCAGGGGAAATCACGTGGGCCCCACGGGGAAATCACGTGGGCCCCACGGGGAAATCACGTGGGCCCCCAGGGGAAATCACGTGGGCCCCACCCGGAAATCACGTGGGCCCCACCCAAAAATCACGTGGGCCCCACGGGGAAATCACGTGGGCCCCACCCGGAAATCACGTGGGCCCCACCCGGAAATCACGTGGGCCCCACGGGGAAATCACGTGGGCCCCCAGGGGAAATCACGTGGGCCCCACCCGAAAATCACGTGGGCCCCACCCGGAAATCACGTGGGCCCCACGGGGAAATCACGTGGACCCCACCCGGAAATCACGTGGGCCCCCAGGGGAAATCACGTGGGCCCCACCCGGAAATCACGTGGGCCACACCCGGAAATCACGTGGGCCCCACCCGGAAATCACGTGGGCCCCACCCGGAAATCACGTGGGCCCCACGGGGAAATCACGTGGGACCCACCCGGAAATCACGTGGGCCCCACGGGGAAATCACGTGGGCCCCACCCGGAAATCACGTGGGCCCCACGGGGAAATCACGTGGGCCCCACCCGGAAATCACGTGGGCCCCACGGGGAAATCACGTGGGCCCCACGGGGAAATCACGTGGGCCCCACCCGGAAATCACGTGGGCCCCACCCGGAAATCACGTGGGCCCCACGGGGAAATCACGTGGGCCCCACCCGGAAATCACGTGGGCCCCACCCGGAAATCACGTGGGCCCCACCCGGAAATCACGTGGGCCCCACCCGGAAATCACGTGGGCCCCCAGGGAAAATCACGTGGGCCCCCAGGGGAAATCACGTGGGCCCCCAGTGGAAATCACGTGGGCCCCACGGGGAAATCACGTGGGCCCCACCCGGAAATCACGTGGGCCCCACCCGGAAATCACGTGGGCCCCACGGGGAAATCACGTGGGCCCCACCCGGAAATCACGTGGGCCCCCAGGGGAAATCACGTGGGCCCCCAGGGGAAATCACGTGGGCCCCACCCGGAAATCACGTGGGCCCCACGGGGAAATCACGTGGGCCCCACCCGGAAATCACGTGGGCCCCACGGGGAAATCACATTGGCCCCACCCGGAAATCACGTGGGCCCCACGGGGAAATCACGTGGGCCCCACCCGGAAATCACGTCGGCCAAACGGGGAAATCACGTGGGCCCCACGGGGAAATCACGTGGGCCCCACCCGGAAATCATGTGGGCCCCACCCGGAAATCACGTGGGCCCCACGGGGAAATCACGTGGGCCCCCAGGGGAAATCACGTGGGCCCCCAGGGGAAATCACGTGGGCCCCACCCGGAAATCACGTGGGCCCCACGGGGAAATCACGTGGGCCCCCAGGGGAAATCACGTGGGCCCCCAGGGGAAATCACGTGGGCCCCACCCGGAAATCACGTGGGCCCCACCCGGAAATCACGTGGGCCCCACCCGGAAATCACGTGGGCCCCACCCGGAAATCACGTGGGCCCCACCCGGAAATCACGTGGGCCCCACGGGGAAATCACGTGGGACCCACCCGGAAATCACGTGGGCCCCACGGGGAAATCACGTGGGCCCCTCCCGGAAATCACGTGGGCCGCACGGGGAAATCACGTGGGCCCCACCCGGAAATCACGTGGGCCCCACGGGGAAATCACGTGGGCCCCACGGGGAAATCACGTGGGCCCCACCCGGAAATCACGTGGGCCCCACGGGGAAATCACGTGGGCCCCACCCGGAAATCACGTGGGCCCCACGGGGAAATCACGTGGGCCCCACCCGGAAATCTCGTGGGCCCCACGGGGAAATCACGTGGGCCCCACCCGGAAATCACGTCGGCCCCACGGGGAAATCACGTGGGCCCCACGGGGAAATCACGTGGGCCCCACCCGGAAATCACGTGGGCCCCACCCGGAAATCACGTGGGCCCCACGGGGAAATCACGTGGGCCCGCAGGGGAAATCACGTTTGCCCCCAGGGGAAATCACGTGGGCCCCAGCCGGAAATCACGTGGGCCCCACCCGGAAATCACGTGGGCCCCACCCGGAAATCACGTGGGCCCCACGGGGAAATCACGTGGGCCCCACCCGGAAATCACGTGGGCCCCACCCGGAAATCACGTGGGCCCCCAGGGGAAATCACGTGGGCCCCCAGGGGAAATCACGTGGGCCCCACCCGGAAATCACGTGGGCCCCAACCGGAAATCACGTGGGCCCCACGGGGAAATCACGTGGGCCCCACCCGGAAATCACGTGGGCCCCACCCGGAAATCACGTGGGCCCCACGGGGAAATCACGCGGGCCCCACCCGGAAATCACGTGGGCCCCACCCGGAAATCACGTGGGCCCCACCCGGAAATCACGTGGGCCCCACCCGGAAATCACGTGGGCCCCACGGGGAAATCACGTGGGCCCCACCCGGAAATCACGTGGGCCCCACCCGGAAATCACGTGGGCCCCATCCGGAAATCACGTGGGCCCCACCCGGAAATCACGTGGGCCCCACGGGGAAATCACGTGGGCCCCACCCGGAAATCACGTGGGCCCCACGGGGAAATCACGTGGGCCCCACCCGGAAATCACGTGGGCCCCACGGGGAAATCACGTGGGCCCCCAGGGGAAATCACGTGGGCCCCCAGGGGAAATCACGTGGGCACAACGGGGAAATCATGTAGGCCCCACGGGGAAATCACGTGGGCCCCACGGGGAAATCACGTGGGCCCCCAGGGGAAATCACGTGGGCCACACCCGGAAATCACGTGGGCCCCACCCGGAAATCACGTGGGCCCCACTGGGAAATCACGTGGGCCCCACCCGGAAATCACGTGGGCCCCACCCGGAAATCACGTGGGCCCCACCCGGAAATCACGTGGGCCCCACCCGTAAATCACGTGGGCCCCACCCGGAAATCACGTGGGCCCCACGGGGAAATCACGTGAGCCCGACCCGGAAATCACGTGGGCCCCCAGGGGAAATCACGTGGGCCCCCAGGGGAAATCACGTGGGCCCCACGGGGAAATCACGTGGGCCCCATGGGGAAATCACGTGGGCCCCACACGGAAATCACGTGGGCCCCACCCGGAAATCACGTGGGCCCCACCCGGAAATCACGTGGGCCCCACCCGGAAATCACGTGGGCCCCACGGGGAAATCACGTGGGCCCCACCCGGAAATCACGTGGGCCCCACGGGGAAATCACGTGGGCCCCACCCGGAAATCACGTGGGCCCCACGGGGAAATCACGTGGGACCAACCCGGAAATCACGTGGGCCCCACCCGGAAATCACGTGGGCCCCACGGGGAAATCACGTGGGTCCCACGGGGAAATCACGTGGGCCCCACCCGGAAACCACGTGGGCCCCACGGGGAAATCACGTGGGCCCCCAGGGGAAATCACGTGGGCCCCCAGGGGAAATCACGTGGGCCCCCCGGGGAAATCACGTCGGCCCCTCGGGGAAATCACGTGGGCCCCCAGGGGAAATCACGTGGGCCCCCAGGGGAAATCACGTGGGCCCCCAGGGGAAATCACGTGGGCCCCACCCGGAAATCACGTGAACCCCACCCGGAAATCACGTGGGCCCCACGGGGAAATCACGTGGGCCCCACCCGGAAATCACGTGGGCCCCACCCGGAAATCACGTGGGCCCCACCCGGAAATCACGTGGGCCCCACGGGGAAATCACGTGGGCCCCACCCGGAAATCACGTGGGCCCCACGGGGAAATCACGTGGGCCCCACCCGGAAATCACGTGGGCCCCACCCGGAAATCACGTGGGCCCCACCCGGAAATCACGTGGGCCCCACGGGGAAATCACGTGGGCCCCACCCGGAAATCACGTGGGCCCCCAGGGAAAATCACGTGGGCCCCCAGGGGAAATCACGTGGGCCCCCAGTGGAAATCACGTGGGCCCCACGGGGAAATCACGTGGGCCCCACCCGGAAATCACGTGGGCCCCACCCGGAAATCACGTGGGCCCCACGGGGAAATCACGTGGGCCCCACCCGGAAATCACATGGGCCCCCAGGGGAAATCACGTGGGCCCCCAGGGGAAATCACGTGGGCCCCACCCGGAAATCACGTGGGCCCCACCCGGAAATCACGTGGGCCCCACCCGGAAATCACGTGGGCCCCACCCGGAAATCACGTGGGCCCCACCCGGAAATCACGTGGGCCCCAAGGGGAAATCACGTGGGACCCACCCGGAAATCACGTGGGCCCCACGGGGAAATCACGTGGGCCCCACCCGGAAATCACGTGGGCCACACGGGGAAATCACGTGGGCCCCACACGGAAATCACGTGGGCCCCACCCGGAAATCACGTGGGCCACACGGGGAAATCACGTGGGCCCCACACGGAAATCACGTGGGCCCCACGGGGAAATCACGTGGGCCCCACGGGGAAATCACGTGGGCCCCACCCGGAAATCACGTGGGCCCCACGGGGAAATCACGTGGGCCCCACCCGGAAATCACGTGGGCCCCACGGGGAAATCACCTGGGCCCCACCCGGAAATCACGTGGGCCCCACGGGGAAATCACGTGGGCCCCACCCGGAAATCACGTCGGCCAAACGGGGAAATCACGTGGGCCCCACGGGGAAATCACGTGGGCCCCACCCGGAAATCACGTGGGCCCCACCCGGAAATCACGTGGGCCCCACGGGGAAATCACGTGGGCCCCCAGGGGAAATCACGTGGGCCCCCAGGGGAAATCACGTTGGCCCCACCCGGAAATCACTTGGGCCCCACCCGGAAATCACGTCGGCCCCACCCGGAAATCACGTGGGCCCCACGGGGAAATCACGTGGGCCCACCCGGAAATCACGTGGGCCCCCAGGGGAAATCACGTGGGCCCCACCCGGAAATCACGTGGGCCCCACGGGGAAATCACGTGGGCCCCCAGGGGAAATCACGTGGGCCCCCAGGGGAAATCACGTGGGCCCCACCCGGAAATCACGTGGGCCCCACCCGGAAATCACGTGGGCCCCACCCGGAAATCACGTGGGCCCCACCCGGAAATCACGTGGGCCCCACCCGGAAATCACGTGGGACCCACCCGGAAATCACGTGGGCCCCACGGGGAAATCACGTGGGCCCCACCCGGAAATCACGTGGGCCGCACGGGGAAATCACGTGGGCCCCACCCGGAAATCACGTGGGCCCCACGGGGAAATCACGTGGCCCCACGGGGAAATCACGTGGGCCCCACCCGGAAATCACGTGGGCCCCACGGGGAAATCACGTGGCCCCACGGGGAAATCACGTGGGCCCCACCCGGAAATCACGTGGGCCCCACGGGGAAATCACGTGGGCCCCACCCGGAAATCACGTGGGCCCCACGGGGAAATCACGTGGGCCCGCAGGGGAAATCACGTTTGCCCCCAGGGGAAATCACGTGGGCCCCAGCCGGAAATCACGTGGGCCCCACCCGGAAATCACGTGGGCCCCACCCGGAAATCACGTGGGCCCCACGGGGAAATCACGTGGGCCCCACCCGGAAATCACGTGGGCCCCACCCGGAAATCACGTGGGCCCCCAGGGGAAATCACGTGGGCCCCCAGGGGAAATCACGTGGGCCCCACCCGGAAATCACGTGGGCCCCACCCGGAAATCACGTGGGCCCCACGGGGAAATCACGTGGGCCCCACCCGGAAATCACGTGGGCCCAACCCGGAAATCACGTGGGCCCCACGGGGAAATCACGTGGGCCCCCAGGGGAAATCACGTGGGCCCCCAGGGGAAATCACGTGGGCCCCACCCGGAAATCACGTGGGCCCCACCCGGAAATCACGTGGGCCCCACCCAGAAATCACGTGGGCCCCACGGGGAAATCACGTGGACCCCACCCGGAAATCACGTGGGCCCCCAGGGGAAATCACGTGGGCCCCACCCGGAAATCACGTGGGCCCCACCCGGAAATCACGTGGGCCCCACCCGGAAATCACGTGGGCCCCACGGGGAAATCACGTGGGACCCACCCGGAAATCACGTGGGCCCCACGGGGAAATCACGTGGGCCCCACCCGGAAATCACGTGGGCCCACGGGGAAATCACGTGGGCCCCACCCGGAAATCACGTGGGCCCCACGGGGAAATCACGTGAGCCCCACCCGGAAATCACGTGGGCCCCACCCGGAAATCACGTGGGCCCCACGGGGAAATCACGTGGGCCCCACCCGGAAATCACGTGGGCCCCACCCGGAAATCACGTGGGCCCCACCCGGAAATCACGTGGACCCCACCCGGAAATCACGTGGGCCCCACGGGGAAATCACGTGGGCCCGACCCGGAAATCACGTGGGCCCCCAGGGGAAATCACGTGGGCCCCCAGGGGAGATCACGTGGGCCCCACGGGGAAATCACGTGGGCCCCACCCGGAAATCACGTGGGCCCCACCCGGAAATCACGTGGGCCCCACCCGGAAATCACGTGGGCCCCACCCGGAAATCACGTGGGCCCCACCCGGAAATCACGTGGGCCCCACGGGGAAATCACGTGGGCCCCACCCGGAAATCACGTGGGCCCCACCCGGAAATCACGTGGGCCCCATCCGGAAATCACGTGGGCCCCACCCGGAAATCACGTGGGCCCCACGAGGAAATCACGTGGGCCCCACCCGGAAATCACGTGGGCCCCACCCGGAAATCACGTGGGCCCCACCCGGAAATCACGTGGGCCCCACGGGGAAATTACGTGGGCCCCCAGGGGAAATCACGTGGGCCCCCAGGGGAAATCACGTGGGCCCAACGGGGAAATCATGTAGGCCCCACGGGGAAATCACGTGGGCTCCACGGGGAAATCACGTGGGCCCCCAGGGGAAATCACGTGGGCCACACCCGGAAATCACGTGGGCCCCACCCGGAAATCACGTGGGCCCCACGGGGAAATCACGTGGGCCCCACCCGGAAATCACGTGGGCCCCACGGGGAAATCACATTGGCCCCACCCGGAAATCACGTGGGCCCCACGGGGAAATCACGTGGGCCCCACCCGGAAATCACGTCGGCCAAACGGGGAAATCACGTGGGCCCCACGGGGAAATCACGTGGGCCCCACCCGGAAATCATGTGGGCCCCACCCGGAAATCACGTGGGCCCCACGGGGAAATCACGTGGGCCCCCAGGGGAAATCACGTGGGCCCCCAGGGGAAATCACGTGGGCCCCACCCGGAAATCACGTGGGCCCCACGGGGAAATCACGTGGGCCCCACCCGGAAATCACGTGGGCCCCACGGGGAAATCACGTGGGCCCCACCCGGAAATCTCGTGGGCCCCACGGGGAAATCACGTGGGCCCCACCCGGAAATCACGTCGGCCCCACGGGGAAATCACGTGGGCCCCACGGGGAAATCACGTGGGCCCCACCCGGAAATCACGTGGGCCCCACCCGGAAATCACGTGGGCCCCACGGGGAAATCACGTGGGCCCGCAGGGGAAATCACGTTTGCCCCCAGGGGAAATCACGTGGGCCCCAGCCGGAAATCACGTGGGCCCCACCCGGAAATCACGTGGGCCCCACCCGGAAATCACGTGGGCCCCACGGGGAAATCACGTGGGCCCCACCCGGAAATCACGTGGGCCCCACCCGGAAATCACGTGGGCCCCCAGGGGAAATCACGTGGGCCCCCAGGGGAAATCACGTGGGCCCCACCCGGAAATCACGTGGGCCCCAACCGGAAATCACGTGGGCCCCACGGGGAAATCACGTGGGCCCCACCCGGAAATCACGTGGGCCCCACCCGGAAATCACGTGGGCCCCACGGGGAAATCACGTGGGCCCCACCCGGAAATCACGTGGGCCCCACCCGGAAATCACGTGGGCCCCACCCGGAAATCACGTGGGCCCCACCCGGAAATCACGTGGGCCCCACGGGGAAATCACGTGGGCCCCACCCGGAAATCACGTGGGCCCCACCCGGAAATCACGTGGGCCCCATCCGGAAATCACGTGGGCCCCACCCGGAAATCACGTGGGCCCCACGGGGAAATCACGTGGGCCCCACCCGGAAATCACGTGGGCCCCACGGGGAAATCACGTGGGCCCCACCCGGAAATCACGTGGGCCCCACGGGGAAATCACGTGGGCCCCCAGGGGAAATCACGTGGGCCCCCAGGGGAAATCACGTGGGCACAACGGGGAAATCATGTAGGCCCCACGGGGAAATCACGTGGGCCCCACGGGGAAATCACGTGGGCCCCCAGGGGAAATCACGTGGGCCACACCCGGAAATCACGTGGGCCCCACCCGGAAATCACGTGGGCCCCACTGGGAAATCACGTGGGCCCCACCCGGAAATCACGTGGGCCCCACCCGGAAATCACGTGGGCCCCACCCGGAAATCACGTGGGCCCCACCCGTAAATCACGTGGGCCCCACCCGGAAATCACGTGGGCCCCACGGGGAAATCACGTGAGCCCGACCCGGAAATCACGTGGGCCCCCAGGGGAAATCACGTGGGCCCCCAGGGGAAATCACGTGGGCCCCACGGGGAAATCACGTGGGCCCCATGGGGAAATCACGTGGGCCCCACACGGAAATCACGTGGGCCCCACCCGGAAATCACGTGGGCCCCACCCGGAAATCACGTGGGCCCCACCCGGAAATCACGTGGGCCCCACGGGGAAATCACGTGGGCCCCACCCGGAAATCACGTGGGCCCCACGGGGAAATCACGTGGGCCCCACCCGGAAATCACGTGGGCCCCACGGGGAAATCACGTGGGACCCACCCGGAAATCACGTGGGCCCCACCCGGAAATCACGTGGACCCCACGGGGAAATCACGTGGGTCCCACGGGGAAATCACGTGGGCCCCACCCGGAAACCACGTGGGCCCCACGGGGAAATCACGTGGGCCCCCAGGGGAAATCACGTGGGCCCCCAGGGGAAATCACGTGGGCCCCCCGGGGAAATCACGTCGGCCCCTCGGGGAAATCACGTGGGCCCCCAGGGGAAATCACGTGGGCCCGCAGGGGAAATCACGTGGGCCCCCAGGGGAAATCACGTGGGCCCCACCCGGAAATCACGTGAACCCCACCCGGAAATCACGTGGGCCCCACGGGGAAATCACGTGGGCCCCACCCGGAAATCACGTGGGCCCCACGGGGAAATCACGTGGGCCCCACCCGGAAATCACGTGGGCCCCACCCGGAAATCACGTGGGCCCCACGGGGAAATCACGTGGGCCCCACCCGGAAATCACGTGGGCCCCACCCGGAAATCACGTGAGCCCCACCCGGAAATCACGTGGGCCCCACGGGGAAATCACGTGGGCCCCACCCGGAAATCACGTGGGCCCCCAGGGAAAATCACGTGGGCCCCCAGGGGAAATCACGTGGGCCCCCAGTGGAAATCACGTGGGCCCCACGGGGAAATCACGTGGGCCCCACCCGGAAATCACGTGGGCCCCACCCGGAAATCACGTGGGCCCCACGGGGAAATCACGTGGGCCCCACCCGGAAATCACATGGGCCCCCAGGGGAAATCACGTGGGCCCCCAGGGGAAATCACGTGGGCCCCACCCGGAAATCACGTGGGCCCCACCCGGAAATCACGTGGGCCCCACCCGGAAATCACGTGGGCCCCACCCGGAAATCACGTGGGCCCCACCCGGAAATCACGTGGGCCCCAAGGGGAAATCACGTGGGACCCACCCGGAAATCACGTGGGCCCCACGGGGAAATCACGTGGGCCCCACCCGGAAATCACGTGGGCCGCACGGGGAAATCACGTGGGCCCCACCCGGAAATCACGTGGGCCCCACGGGGAAATCACGTGGGCCCCACGGGGAAATCACGTGGGCCCCACCCGGAAATCACGTGGGCCCCACGGGGAAATCACGTGGGCCCCACCCGGAAATCACGTGGGCCCCACGGGGAAATCACATGGGCCCCACCCGGAAATCACGTGGGCCCCACGGGGAAATCACGTGGGCCCCACCCGGAAATCACGTCGGCCAAACGGGGAAATCACGTGGGCCCCACGGGGAAATCACGTGGGCCCCACCCGGAAATCACGTGGGCCCCACCCGGAAATCACGTGGGCCCCACGGGGAAATCACGTGGGCCCCCAGGGGAAATCACGTGGGCCCCCAGGGGAAATCACGTTGGCCCCACCCGGAAATCACTTGGGCCCCACCCGGAAATCACGTCGGCCCCACCCGGAAATCACGTGGGCCCCACGGGGAAATCACGTGGGCCCACCCGGAAATCACGTGGGCCCCCAGGGGAAATCACGTGGGCCCCACCCGGAAATCACGTGGGCCCCACGGGGAAATCACGTGGGCCCCCAGGGGAAATCACGTGGGCCCCCAGGGGAAATCACGTGGGCCCCACCCGGAAATCACGTGGGCCCCACCCGGAAATCACGTGGGCCCCACCCGGAAATCACGTGGGCCCCACCCGGAAATCACGTGGGCCCCACCCGGAAATCACGTGGGACCCACCCGGAAATCACGTGGGCCCCACGGGGAAATCACGTGGGCCCCACCCGGAAATCACGTGGGCCGCACGGGGAATTCACGTGGGCCCCACCCGGAAATCACGTGGGCCCCACGGGGAAATCACGTGGCCCCACGGGGAAATCACGTGGGCCCCACCCGGAAATCACGTGGGCCCCACGGGGAAATCACGTGGGCCCCACCCGGAAATCACGTGGGCCCCACGGGGAAATCACGTGGGCCCCACCCGGAAATCACGTCGGCCCCACGGGGAAATCACGTGGGCCCCACGGGGAAATCACGTGGGCCCCACCCGGAAATCACGTGGGCCCCACCCGGAAATCACGTGGGCCCCACGGGGAAATCACGTGGGCCCGCAGGGGAAATCACGTTTGCCCCCAGGGGAAATCACGTGGGCCCCAGCCGGAAATCACGTGGGCCCCACCCGGAAATCACGTGGGCCCCACCCGGAAATCACGTGGGCCCCACGGGGAAATCACGTGGGCCCCACCCGGAAATCACGTGGGCCCCACCCGGAAATCACGTGGGCCCCCAGGGGAAATCACGTGGGCCCCCAGGGGAAATCACGTGGGCCCCACCCGGAAATCACGTGGGCCCCACCCGGAAATCACGTGGGCCCCACGGGGAAATCACGTGGGCCCCACCCGGAAATCACGTGGGCCCCACCCGGAAATCACGTGGGCCCCACGGGGAAATCACGTGGGCCCCCAGGGGAAATCACGTGGGCCCCCAGGGGAAATCACGTGGGCCCCACCCGGAAATCACGTGGGCCCCACCCGGAAATCACGTGGGCCCCACCCAGAAATCACGTGGGCCCCACGGGGAAATCACGTGGACCCCACCCGGAAATCACGTGGGCCCCCAGGGGAAATCACGTGGGCCCCACCCGGAAATCACGTGGGCCCCACCCGGAAATCACGTGGGCCCCACCCGGAAATCACGTGGGCCCCACGGGGAAATCACGTGGGACCCACCCGGAAATCACGTGGGCCCCACGGGGAAGTCACGTGGGCCCCACCCGGAAATCACGTGGGCCCACGGGGAAATCACGTGGGCCCCACCCGGAAATCACGTGGGCCCCACGGGGAAATCACGTGAGCCCCACCCGGAAATCACGTGGGCCCCACCCGGAAATCACGTGGGCCCCACGGGGAAATCACGTGGGCCCCACCCGGAAATCACGTGGGCCCCACCCGGAAATCACGTGGGCCCCACCCGGAAATCACGTGGACCCCACCCGGAAATCACGTGGGCCCCACGGGGAAATCACGTGGGCCCGACCCGGAAATCACGTGGGCCCCCAGGGGAAATCACGTGGGCCCCCAGGGGAGATCACGTGGGCCCCACGGGGAAATCACGTGGGCCCCACCCGGAAATCACGTGGGCCCCACCCGGAAATCACGTGGGCCCCACCCGGAAATCACGTGGGCCCCACCCGGAAATCACGTGGGCCCCACCCGGAAATCACGTGGGCCCCACGGGGAAATCACGTGGGCCCCACCCGGAAATCACGTGGGCCCCACCCGGAAATCACGTGGGCCCCATCCGGAAATCACGTGGGCCCCACCCGGAAATCACGTGGGCCCCACGAGGAAATCACGTGGGCCCCACCCGGAAATCACGTGGGCCCCACCCGGAAATCACGTGGGCCCCACCCGGAAATCACGTGGGCCCCACGGGGAAATTACGTGGGCCCCCAGGGGAAATCACGTGGGCCCCCAGGGGAAATCACGTGGGCCCAACGGGGAAATCATGTAGGCCCCACGGGGAAATCACGTGGGCCCCACGGGGAAATCACGTGGGCCCCCAGGGGAAATCACGTGGGCCACACCCGGAAATCACGTGGGCCCCACCCGGAAATCACGTGGGCCCCACGGGGAAATCACGTGGGCCCCACCCGGAAATCACGTGGGCCCCACCCGGAAATCACGTGGGCTCCACCCGGAAATCACGTGGGCCCCACCCGGAAATCACGTGGGCCCCACCCGGAAATCACGTGGGCCCCACGGGGAAATCACGTGAGCCCGACCCGGAAATCACGTGGGCCCCCAGGGGAAATCACGTGGGCCCCCAGGGGAAATCACGTGGGCCCCACGGGGAAATCACGTGGGCCCCATGGGGAAATCACGTGGGCCCCACCCGGAAATCACGTGGGCCCCACCCGGAAATCACGTGGGCCCCACCCGGAAATCACGTGGGCCCCACCCGGAAATCACGTGGGCCCCACGGGGAAATCACGTGGGCCCCACCCGGAAATCACGTGGGCCCCACGGGGAAATCACGTGGGCCCCACCCGGAAATCACGTGGGCCCCACCCGGAAATCACGTGGGCCCCACGGGGAAATCACGTGGGTCCCACGGGGAAATCACGTGGGCCCCACCCGGAAACCACGTGGGCCCCACGGGGAAATCACGTGGGCCCCCAGGGGAAATCACGTGGGCCCCCAGGGGAAATCACGTGGGCCCCACGGGGAAATCACGTCGGCCCCTCGGGGAAATCACGTGGGCCCCACCCGGAAATCACGTGGGCCCCACGGGGAAATCACGTGGGCCCCACCCGGAAATCACGTGGGCCCCACGGGGATATCACGTGGGCCCCACCCGGAAATCACGTGGGCCCCACCCGGAAATCACGTGGGCCCCACGGGGAAATCACGTGGGCCCCACCCGGAAATCACGTGGGCCCCACCCGGAAATCACGTGGGCCCCACCCGACAAATCACGTGGGCCCACCCGGAAATCACGTGGGCCCCACGAGGAAATCACGTGGGCCCCACCCGGAAATCACGTGGGCCCCCAGGGGAAATCACGTGGGCCCCCAGGGGAAATCACGTGGGCCCCCAGGGGAAATCACGTGGGCCCCACGGGGAAATCACGTGGGCCCCACCCGGAAATCACGTGGGCCCCACCCGGAAATCACGTGGGCCCCACCCGGAAATCACGTGGGCCCCACCCGGAAATCACGTGGGCCCCCAGGGGAAATCACGTGGGCCCCCAGGGGAAATCACGTGGGCCCCAACCGGAAATCACGTGGGCCCCACCCGGAAATCACGTGGGCCCCACCCGGAAATCACGTGGGCCCCACCCGGAAATCACGTGGGCCCCACCCGGAAATCACGTGGGCCCCACGGGGAAATCACGTGGGACCCACCCGGAAATCACGTGGGCCCCACGGGGAAATCACGTGGGCCCCACCCGGAAATCACGTGGGCCGCACGGGGAAATCACGTGGGCCCCACCCGGAAATCACGTGGGCCCCACGGGTAAATCACGTGGGCCCCACGGGGAAATCACGTGGTTCCCACCCGGAAATCACGTGGGCCCCACGGGGAAATCACGTGGGCCCCCAGGGGAAATCACGTGGGCCCCCAGGGGAAATCACGTGGGCCCCAGCCGGAAATCACGTGGGCCCCACCCGGAAATCACGTGGGCCCCACCCGGAAATCACGTGGGCCCCACCCGGAAATCACGTGGGCCCCACCCGGAAATCACGTGGGCCCCACGGGGAAATCACGTGGGCCCCCAGGGGAAATCACGTGGGCCCCCAGGGGAAATCACGTGGGCCCCACCCGGAAATCACGTGGGCCCCACCCGGAAATCACGTGGGCCCCACGGGGAAATCACGTGGGCCCCCAGGGGAAATCACGTGGGCCCCCAGGGGAAATCACGTGGGCCCCACCCGGAAATCTCGTGGGCCCCCAGGGGAAATCACGTGGGCCCCACCCGGAAATCACGTGGGCCCCACCCGGAAATCACGAGGGCCCCACCCGGAAATCACGTGGGTCCCACGGGGAAATCACGTGGGCCCCACCCGGAAATCACGTGGGCCCCCAGGGGAAATCACGTGGGCCCCACCCGGAAATCACGTGGGCCCCACCCGGAAATCACGTGGGCCCCACCCGGAAATCACGTGGGCCCCACCCGGAAATCACGTGGGCCCCACCCGGAAATCACGTGGGCCCCACCCGGAAATCACGTGGGCCCCACCCGGAAATCACGTGGGCCCCACCCGGAAATCACGTGGGCCCCCAGGGGAAATCACGTGGGCCCCCAGGGGAAATCACGTGGGCCCCACCCGGAAATCACTTGGGCCCCACCTGGAAATCACGTGGGCCCCACGGGGAAATCACGTGGGCCCCACCCGGAAATCACGTGGGCCCCCAGGGGAAATCACGTGGGCCCCCAGGGGAAATCACGTGGGCCCCCAGGGAAATCACGTGGGAACCCAGGGGAAATCACGTGGGCCCCACGGGGAAATCACGTGGGCCCGACCCGGAAATCACGTGGGCCCCACACGGAAATCACGTGGGCCCCACGGGGAAATCACGTGGGCCCCACCCGGAAATCACGTGGGCCCCCAGGGGAAATCACGTGGGCCCCTAGGGGAAATCACGTGGCCCCACGGGGAAATCACGTGGGCCCCACCCGGAAATCACGTGGGCCCCACCCGGAAATCACGTGGGCCCCACGGGGAAATCACGTGGGCCCCACCCGGAAATCACGAGGGCCCCACGGGGAAATCTCGTGGGCCCCACCCGGAAATCACGTGGGCCCCACCCGGAAATCACGTGGGCCCCACCCGGAAATCACGTGGGCCCCACCCGGAAATCACGTGGGCCCCACCCGGAAATCACGTGGGCCCCACCCGGAAATCACGTGGGCCCCACCCGGAAATCACGTGGGCCCCACGGGGAAATCACGTGGGCCCCCAGGGGAAATCACGTGGGCACCCAGGGGAAATCACGTGGGCCCCACGGGGAAATCACGTCGGCCCCTCGTGGAAATCACGTGGGCCCCCAGGGGAAATCACGTGGGCCCCACGGGGAAATCACGTCGGCCCCTCGGGGAAATCACGTGGGCCCCCAGGGGAAATCACGTGGGCCCCCAGGGGAAATCACGTGGGCCCCCAGGGGAAATCACGTGGGCCCCACGGGGAAATCACGTGGGCCCCACGGGGAAATCACGTGGGCCCCACGGGGAAATCACGTGGGCCCCACCCGGAAATCACGTGGGCCCCACCCGGAAATCACGTGGGCCCCACCCGGAAATCACGTGGGCCCCACCCGGAAATCACGTGGGCCCCACCCGGAAATCACGTGGGCCCCACCCGGAAATCACGTGGGCCCCACGGGGAAATCACGTGGGCCCCACCCGGAAATCACGTGGGCCCCACCCGGAAATCACGTGGGCCCCACGGGGAAATCACGTGGGCCCCACCCGGAAATCACGTGGGCCCCACCCGGAAATCACGTGGGCCCCACCCGGAAATCACGTGGGCCCCACCCGGAAATCACGTGGGCCCCACGGGGAAATCACGTGGGCCCCACCCGGAAATCACGTGGGCCCCACCCGGAAATCACGTGGGCCCCACCCGGAAATCACGTGGGCCCCACGGGGAAATCACGTGGGCCCCACCCGGAAATCACGTGGGCCCCACCCGGAAATCACGTGGGCCCCACCCGGAAATCACGTGGGCCCCACCCGGAAATCACGTGGGCCCCACCCGGAAATCACGTGGGCCCCACCCGGAAATCACGTGGGCCCCACCCGGAAATCACGTGGGCCCCACGGGGAAATCACGTGGGCCCCC
Source organism: Ovis ammon polii x Ovis aries (assembly GCA_023701655.1). Classification (NCBI taxonomy): domain Eukaryota; kingdom Metazoa; phylum Chordata; class Mammalia; order Artiodactyla; family Bovidae; genus Ovis; species Ovis ammon polii x Ovis aries. The sequence continues at coordinate 63,273,343 of CM043072.1, forward strand.
AGGGGAAATCACGTGGGCCCCCAGGGGAAATCACGTGGGCCCCACCCGGAAATCACGTGGGCCCCACCCGGAAATCACGTGGGCCCCACGGGGAAATCACGTGGGCCCCCAGGGGAAATCACGTGGGCCCCCAGGGGAAATCACGTGGGCCCCACCCGGAAATCACGTGGGCCCCACCCGGAAATCACGAGGGCCCCCAGGGGAAATCACGTGGGCCCCACCCGGAAATCACGTGGGCCCCACCCGGAAATCACGTGGGCCCCACCCGGAAATCACGTGGGCCCCACGGGGAAATCACGTGGGCCCCCAGGGGAAATCACGTGGGCCCCACGGGGAAATCACGTGGGCCCCACCCGGAAATCACGTGGGCCCCACCCGGAAATCACGTGGGCCCCACGGGGAAATCACGTGGGCCCCCAGGGGAAATCACGTGGGCCCCCAGGGGAAATCACGTGGGCCCCACCCGGAAATCACGTGGGCCCCACCCGGAAATCACGAGGGCCCCCAGGGGAAATCACGTGGGCCCCACCCGGAAATCACGTGGGCCCCACCCGGAAATCACGTGGGCCCCACCCGGAAATCACGTGGGCCCCACCCGGAAATCACGTGGGCCCCACGGGGAAATCACGTGGGACCCACCCGGAAATCACGTGGGCCCCACGGGGAAATCACGTGGGCCCCACCCGGAAATCACGTGGGCCCCACGGGGAAATCACGTGGGCCCCACCCGGAAATCACGTGGGCCCCCAGGGGATATCACGTGGGCCCCACGGGGAAATCACGTGGGCCCCACGGGGAAATCACGTGGGCCCCACCCGGAAATCACGTGGGCCCCACCCGGAAATCACGTGGGACCCACCCGGAAATCACGTGGGCCCCCAGGGGAAATCACGTGGGCCCCACCCGGAAATCACGTGGGCCCCACCCGGAAATCACGTGGGCCCCACGGGGAAATCACGTGGGACCCACCCGGAAATCACGTGGGCCCCACGGGGAAATCACGTGGGCCCCACCCGGAAATCACGTGGGCCCCACGGGGAAATCACGTGGGCCCCACCCGGAAATCACGTGGGCCCCACCCGGAAATCACGTGGGCCCCACGGGGAAATCACGTGGGCCCCACCCGGAAATCACGTGGGCCCCACCCGGAAATCACGTGGGCCCCACCCGGAAATCACGTGGGCCCCACCCGGAAATCACGTGGGCCCCACCCGGAAATCACGTGGTCCCCACGGGGAAATCACGTGGGCCCGACCCGGAAATCACGTGGGCCCCCAGGGGAAATCACGTGGGCCCCCAGGGGAAATCACGTGGGCCCCACGGGGAAATCACGTGGGCCCCACGGGGAAATCACGTGGGCCCCACACGGAAATCACGTGGGCCCCACCCGGAAATCACGTGGGCCCCACCCGGAAATCACGTGGGCCCCACCCGGAAATCACGTGGGCCCCACCCGGAAATCACGTGGGCCCCACGGGGAAATCACGTGGGCCCCACCCGGAAATCACGTGGGCCCCACGGGGAAATCACGTGGGCCCCACCCGGAAATCACGTGGGCCCCACCCGGAAATCACGTGGGCCCCACGGGGAAATCACGTGGGTCCCACGGGGAAATCACGTGGGCCCCACCCGGAAACCACGTGGGCCCCACGGGGAAATCACGTGGGCCCCCAGGGGAAATCACGTGGGCCCCCAGGGGAAATCACCTGGGCCCCACGGGGAAATCACGTCGGCCCCTCGGGGAAATCACGTGGGCCCCCAGGGGAAATCACGTGGGCCCCCAGGGGAAATCACGTGGGCCCCTCCCGGAAATCACGTGGGCCCCACCCGGAAATCACGTGGGCCCCACCCGGAAATCACGTGGGCCCCACCCGGAAATCACGTGGGCCCCACCCGGAAATCACGTGGGCACCACCCGGAAATCACGTGGGCCCCAACCGGAAATCACGTGGGCCCCACGGGGAAATCACGTGGGCCCCCAGGGGAAATCACGTGGGCCCCCAGGGGAAATCACGTGGGCCCCACGGGGAAATCACGTCGGGCCCTCGGGGAAATCACGTGGGCCCCACCCGGAAATCACGTGGGCCCCACGGGGAAATCACGTGGGCCCCACCCGGAAATCACGTGGGCCCCACGGGGAAATCACGTGGGCCTCACCCGGAAATCACGTGGGCCCCACCCGGAAATCACGTGGGCCCCACGGGGAAATCACGTGGGCCCCACCCGGAAATCACGTGGGCCACACCCGGAAATCACGTGGGCCCCACGGGGAAATCACGTGGGCCCCCAGGGGAAATCAGGTGGGCCCCCAGGGGAAATCACGTGGGCCCCAGCCGGAAATCACGTGGGCACCACCCGGAAATCACGTGGGCCCCACGGGGAAATCACGTGGGCCCCACGGGGAAATCACGTGGGCCCCCAGGGGAAATCACGTGGGCCCCACCCGGAAATCACGTGGGCCCCACGGGGAAATCACGTGGGCCCCCAGGGGAAATCACGTGGGCCCCCAGGGGAAATCACGTGGGCCCCAGCCGGAAATCACGTGGGCCCCACCCGGAAATCACGTGGGCCCCACCCGGAAATCACGTGGGCCCCACCGGGAAATCACGTGGGCCCCACCCGGAAATCACGTGGGCCCCCAGGGGAAATCACGTGGGCCCCCAGGGGAAATCACGTGGGCCCCACCCGGAAATCACGTGGGCCCCACCTGGAAATCACGTGGGCCCCACGGGGAAATCACGTGGGCCCCACCCGGAAATCACGTGGGCCCCACCCGGAAATCACGTGGGCCCCACGGGGAAATCACGTGGGCCCCCAGGGGAAATCACGTGGGCCCCCAGGGGAAATCACGTGGGCCCCACCCGGAAATCACGTGGGCCCCACCCGGAAATCACGAGGGCCCCCAGGGGAAATCACGTGGGCCCCACCCGGAAATCACGTGGGCCCCACCCGGAAATCACGTTGGCCCCACCCGGAAATCACGTGGGCCCCACCCGGAAATCACGTGGGCCCCACGGGGAAATCACGTGGGACCCACCCGGAAATCACGTGGGCCCCACGGGGAAATCACGTGGGCCCCACCCGGAAATCACGTGGGCCCCACGGGGAAATCACGTGGGCCCCACCCGGAAATCACGTGGGCCCCCAGGGGATATCACGTGGGCCCCACGGGGAAATCACGTGGGCCCCACGGGGAAATCACGTGGGCCCCACCCGGAAATCACGTGGGCCCCACACGGAAATCACGTGGGCCCCACGGGGAAATCACGTGGGACCCACCCGGAAATCACGTGGGCCCCCAGGGGAAATCACGTGGGCCCCACCCGGAAATCACGTGGGCCCCACGGGGAAATCACGTGGGCCCCCAGGGGAAATCACGTGGGCCCCCAGGGGAAATCACGTGGGCCCCAGCCGGAAATCACGTGGGCCCCACCCGGAAATCACGTGGGCCCCACCCGGAAATCACGTGGGCCCCACCGGGAAATCACGTGGGCCCCACCCGGAAATCACGTGGGCCCCCAGGGGAAATCACGTGGGCCCCCAGGGGAAATCACGTGGGCCCCACCCGGAAATCACGTGGGCCCCACCTGGAAATCACGTGGGCCCCACGGGGAAATCACGTGGGCCCCACCCGGAAATCACGTGGGCCCCACCCGGAAATCACGTGGGCCCCACGGGGAAATCACGTGGGCCCCCAGGGGAAATCACGTGGGCCCCAGGGGAAATCACGTGGGCCCCACCCGGAAATCACGTGGGCCCCACCCGGAAATCACGAGGGCCCCCAGGGGAAATCACGTGGGCCCCACCCGGAAATCACGTGGGCCCCACCCGGAAATCACGTGGGCCCCACCCGGAAATCACGTGGGCCCCACCCGGAAATCACGTGGGCCCCACGGGGAAATCACGTGGGACCCACCCGGAAATCACGTGGGCCCCACGGGGAAATCACGTGGGCCCCACCCGGAAATCACGTGGGCCCCACGGGGAAATCACGTGGGCCCCACCCGGAAATCACGTGGGCCCCCAGGGGATATCACGTGGGCCCCACGGGGAAATCACGTGGGCCCCACGGGGAAATCACGTGGGCCCCACCCGGAAATCACGTGGGCCCCACCCGGAAATCACGTGGGCCCCACGGGGAAATCACGTGGGACCCACCCGGAAATCACGTGGGCCCCACGGGGAAATCACGTGGGCCCCACCCGGAAATCACGTGGGCCCCACTGGGAAATCACGTGGGCCCCACCCGGAAATCACGTGGGCCCCCAGGGGAAATCACGTGGGCCCCAAGGGGAAATCACGTGGGCCCCACGGGGAAATCACGTGGGCCCCACCCGGAAATCACGTGGGCCCCACCCGGAAATCACGTGGGCCCCACCCGGAAATCACGTGGGCCCCACCCGGAAATCACGTGGGCCCCACCCGGAAATCACGTGGGCCCCACGGGGAAATCACGTGGACCCCACCCGGAAATCACGTGGGCCCCACCCGGAAATCACGTGGGCCCCACCCGGAAATCACGTGGGCCCCACCCGGAAATCACGTGGGCCCCACGGGGAAATCACGTGGGCCCCACCCGGAAATCACGTGGGCCCCACCCGGAAATCACGTGGGCCCCACCCGGAAATCACGTGGGCCCCACGGGGAAATCACGTGGGCCCCCAGGGGAAATCACGTGGGCCCCCAGGGGAAATCACGTGGGCCCAACGGGGAAATCATGTGGGCCCCACGGGGAAATCACGTGGGCCCCACGGGGAAATCACGTGGGCCCCCAGGGGAAATCACGTGGGCCCCCAGGGGAAATCACGTGGGCCCCACGGGGAAAGCACGTCGGCCCCTCGGGGAAATCACGTGGGCCCCCAGGGGAAATCACGTGGGCCCCACGGGGAAATCACGTGGGCCCCCAGGGGAAATCACGTGGGCCCCCAGGGGAAATCACGTGGGCCCCACGGGGAAATCACGTGGGCCCCACCCGGAAATCACGTGGGCCCCACCCGGAAATCACGTGGGCCCCACCCGGAAATCACGTGGGCCCCCAGGGGAAATCACGTGGGCCCCACCCGGAAATCACGTGGGCCCCACCCGGAAATCACGTGGGCTCCACCCGGAAATCACGTGGGCCCCACCCGGAAATCACGTGGGCCCCACGGGGAAATCACGTGGGCCCCACCCGGAAATCACGTGGGCCCCACCCGGAAATCACGTGGGCCCCACGGGGAAATCACGTGGGCCCCCAGGGGAAATCACGTGGGCCCCCAGGGGAAATCACGTGGGCCCCACGGGGAAATCACGTGGGCCCCACGGGGAAATCACGTGGGCCCCACACGGAAATCACGTGGGCCCCACGGGGAAATCACGTGGGCCCCCAGGGGAAATCACGTGGGCACCCAGGGGAAATCACGTGGGCCCCCAGGGGAAATCACGTGGGCCCCACGGGGAAATCACGTGGGCCCCCAGGGGAAATCATGTGGGCCCCCAGGGGAAATCACGTGGGCCCCACCCGGAAATCACGTGGGCCCCACCCGGAAATCACGTGGGCCCCACCCGGAAATCACGTGGGCCCCACCCGGAAATCACGTGGGCCCCACGGGGAAATCACGTGGGCCCCACCCGGAAATCACGTGGGCCCCACCCGGAAATCACGTGGGCCCCACGGGGAAATCACGTGGGTCCCACGGGGAAATCACGTGGGCCCCACCCGGAAACCACGTGGGCCCCACGGGGAAATCACGTGGGCCCCCAGGGGAAATCACGTGGGCCCCCAGGGGAAATCACCTGGGCCCCCAGGGGAAATCACGTCGGCCCCTCGGGGAAATCACGTGGGCCCCCAGGGGAAATCACGTGGGCCCCCAGGGGAAATCACGTGGGCCCCACCCGGAAATCACGTGGGCCCCACCCGGAAATCACGTGGGCCCCACCCGGAAATCACGTGGGCCCCACCCGGAAATCACGTGGGCCCCACCCGGAAATCACGTGGGCCCCACCCGGAAATCACGTGGGCCCCACGGGGAAATCACGTGGGCCCCCAGGGGAAATCACGTGGGCCCCACGGGGAAATCACGTCGGCCCCTCGGGGAAATCACGTGGGCCCCACCCGGAAATCACGTGGGCCCCACGGGGAAATCACGTGGGCCCCACCCGGAAATCACGTGGGCCCCAAGGGGAAATCACGTGGGCCTCACCCGGAAATCACGTGGGCCCCACCCGGAAATCACGTGGGCCCCACGGGGAAATCACGTGGGCCCCACCCGGAAATCACGTGGGCCACACCCGGAAATCACGTGGGCCCCACGGGGAAATCACGTGGGCCCCCAGGGGAAATCACGTGGGCCCCCAGGGGAAATCACGTGGGCTCCAGCCGGAAATCACGTGGGCACCACCCGGAAATCACGTCGGCCCCACGGGGAAATCACGTGGACCCCACGGGGAAATCACGTGGGCCCCCAGGGGAAATCACGTGGGCCCCACCCGGAAATCACGTGGGCCCCACGGGGAAATCACTTGGGCCCCCAGGGGAAATCACGTGGGCCCCCAGGGGAAATCACGTGGGCCCCCAGGGGAAATCACGTGGGCCCCACCCGGAAATCACGTGGGCCCCACGGGGAAATCACTTGGGCCCCCAGGGGAAATCACGTGGGCCCCCAGGGGAAATCACGTGGGCCCCAGCCGGAAATCACGTGGGCCCCACCCGGAAATCACGTGGGCCCCACCCGGAAATCACGTGGGCCCCACCCGGAAATCACGTGGGCCCCACCCGGAAATCACGTGGGCCCCCAGGGGAAATCACGTGGGCCCCAGAACGGAAATCACGTGGGTACCACCCGGAAATCACGTCGGCCCCAGCCGGAAATCACGTGGGCCCCACCCGGAAATCACGTGGGCCCCACCCGGAAATCACGTGGGCCCCACCCGGAAATCATGTGGGCCCCACCCGGAAATCACGTGGGACCCCAGGGGAAATCACGTGGGCCCCCAGGGGAAATCACTTGGGCCCCACCCGGAAATCACGTGGGCCCCACCCGGAAATCACGTGGGCCCCACGGGGAAATCACGTGGGCCCCACCCGGAAATCACGTGGGCCCCACCCGGAAATCACGTGGGCCCCACGGGGAAATCACGTGGGCTCCCAGGGGAAATCACGTGGGCCCCCAGGGGAAATCACGTGGGCCCCACCCGGAAATCACGTGGGCCCCACCCGGAAATCACGTGGGCCCCCAGGGGAAATCACGTGGGCCCCACCCGGAAATCACGTGGGCCCCACCCGGAAATCACGTGGGCCCCACCCGGAAATCACGTGGGCCCCACCCGGAAATCACGTGGGCCCCACCCGGAAATCACGTGGGCCCCACGGGGAAATCACGTGGGACCCACCCGGAAATCACGTGGGCCCCACGGGGAAATCACGTGGGCCCCACCCGGAAATCACGTGGGCCCCACGGGGAAATCACGTGGGCCCCACCCGGAAATCACGTGGGCCCCACTGGGAAATCACGTGGGCCCCACCCGGAAATCACGTGGGCCCCCAGGGGAAATCACGTGGGCCCCACCCGGAAATCACGTGGGCCCCACCCGGAAATCACGTGGGCCCCACCCGGAAATCACGTGGGCCCCACCCGGAAATCACGTGGGCCCCACCCGGAAATCACGTGGGCCCCACCCGGAAATCACGTGGGCCCCACCCGGAAATCACGTGGGCCCCACCCGGAAATCACGTGGGCCCCACGGGGAAATCACGTGGGCCCCACGGGGAAATCACGTGGGCCCCACCCGGAAATCACGTGGGCCCCACCCGGAAATTACGTGGGCCCCACCCGGAAATCACGTGGGCCCCACCCGGAAATCACGTGGGCCCCACGGGGAAATCACGTGGGCCCACCCGGAAATCACGTGGGCCCCACCCGGAAATCACGTGGGCCCCACCCGGAAATCACGTGGGCCCCACGGGGAAATCACGTGGGCCCCCAGGGGAAATCACGTGGGCCCCCAGGGGAAATCACGTGGGCCCAACGGGGAAATCATGTGGGCCCCACGGGGAAATCACGTGGGCCCCACGGGGAAATCACGTGGGCCCCCAGGGGAAATCACGTGGGCCCCCAGGGGAAATCACGTGGGCCCCACCCGGAAATCACGTGGGCCCCACCCGGAAATCACGTGGGCCCCACCCGGAAATCACGTGGGCCCCACCCGGAAATCACGTGGGCCCCACGGGGAAATCACGTGGGCCCCACCCGGAAATCACGTGGGCCCCACCCGGAAATCACGTGGGCCCCACGGGGAAATCACGTGGGTCCCACGGGGAAATCACGTGGGCCCCACCCGGAAACCACGTGGGCCCCACGGGGAAATCTTGTGGGCCCCCAGGGGAAATCACGTGGGCCCCCAGGGGAAATCACCTGGGCCCCACGGGGAAATCACGTCGGCCCCTCGGGGAAATCACGTGGGCCCCCAGGGGAAATCACGTGGGCCCCCAGGGGAAATCACGTGGGCCCCACCCGGAAATCACGTGGGCCCCACCCGGAAATCACGTGGGCCCCACCCGGAAATCACGTGGGCCCCACCCGGAAATCACGTGGGCCCCACCCGGAAATCACGTGGGCCCCACCCGGAAATCACGTGGGCCCCACGGGGAAATCACGTGGGCCCCCAGGGGAAATCACGTGGGCCCCACGGGGAAATCACGTCGGCCCCTCGGGGAAATCACGTGGGCCCCACCCGGAAATCACGTGGGCCCCACGGGGAAATCACGTGGGCCCCACCCGGAAATCACGTGGGCCCCGCGGGGAAATCACGTGGGCCTCACCCGGAAATCACGTGGGCCCCACCCGGAAATCACGTGGGCCCCACGGGGAAATCACGTGGGCCCCACCCGGAAATCACGTGGGCCACACCCGGAAATCACGTGGGCCCCACGGGGAAATCACGTGGGCCCCCAGGGGAAATCACGTGGGCCCCCAGGGGAAATCACGTGGGCCCCAGCCGGAAATCACGTGGGCACCACCCGGAAATCACGTCGGCCCCACGGGGAAATCACGTGGGCCCCACGGGGAAATCACGTGGGCCCCCAGGGGAAATCACGTGGGCCCCACCCGGAAATCACGTGGGCCCCACGGGGAAATCACTTGGGCCCCCAGGGGAAATCACGTGGGCCCCCAGGGGAAATCACGTGGGCCCCCAGGGGAAATCACGTGGGCCCCACCCGGAAATCACGTGGGCCCCACGGGGAAATCACTTGGGCCCCCAGGGGAAATCACGTGGGCCCCCAGGGGAAATCACGTGGGCCCCATCCGGAAATCACGTGGGCCCCACCCGGAAATCACGTGGGCCCCACCCGGAAATCACGTGGGCCCCACCCGGAAATCACGTGGGCCCCACCCGGAAATCACGTGGGCCCCCAGGGGAAATCACGTGGGCCCCAGCCGGAAATCACGTGGGTACCACCCGGAAATCACGTCGGCCCCACCCGGAAATCACGTGGGCCCCACCCGGAAATCACGTGGGACCCACCCGGAAATCACGTGGGCCCCACCCGGAAATCATGTGGGCCCCACCCGGAAATCACGTGGGCCCCCAGGGGAAATCACGTGGGCCCCCAGGGGAAATCACGTGGGCCCCACCCGGAAATCACGTGGGCCCCACCCGGAAATCACGTGGGCCCCACGGGGAAATCACGTGGGCCCCACCCGGAAATCACGTGGGCCCCACCCGGAAATCACGTGGGCCCCACGGGGAAATCACGTGGGCCCCCAGGGGAAATCACGTGGGCCCCACCCGGAAATCACGTGGGCCCCATGGGGAAATCACGTGGGACCCACCCGGAAATCACGTGGGCCCCACGGGGAAATCACGTGGGCCCCACCCGGAAATCACGTGGGCCCCACGGGGAAATCACGTGGGCACCACCCGGAAATCACGTGGGCCCCACTGGGAAATCACGTGGGCCCCACCCGGAAATCACGTGGGCCCCCAGGGGAAATCACGTGGGCCCCACCCGGAAATCACGTGGGCCCCACCCGGAAATCACGTGGGCCCCACCCGGAAATCACGTGGGCCCCACGGGGAAATCACGTGGGCCCCACCCGGAAATCACGTGGGCCCCACCCGGAAATCACGTGGGCCCCACCCGGAAATCACGTGGGCCCCACCCGGAAATCACGTGGGCCCCACGGGGAAATCACGTGGGCCCACCCGGAAATCACGTGGGCCCCACCCGGAAATCACGTGGGCCCCACCCGGAAATCACGTGGGCCCCACGGGGAAATCACGTGGGCCCCCAGGGGAAATCACGTGGGCCCCCAGGGGAAATCACGTGGGCCCAACGGGGAAATCATGTGGGCCCCACGGGGAAATCACGTGGGCCCCACGGGGAAATCACGTGGGCCCCCAGGGGAAATCACGTGGGCCCCCAGGGGAAATCACGTGGGCCCTACGGGGAAATCACGTCGGCCCCTCGGGGAAATCACGTGGGCCCCCAGGGGAAATCACGTGGGCCCCCAGGGGAAATCACGTGGGCCCCCAGGGGAAATCACGTGGACCCCACCCGGAAATCACGTGGGCCCCACCCGGAAATCATGTGGGCCCCACCCGGAAATCACGTGGTCCCCACCCGGAAATCACGTGGGCCCCACCGTTAAATCACGTGGGCCCCCAGGGGAAATCACGTGGGCCCCCAGGGGAAATCACGTGGACCCCACCCGGAAATCACGTGGGCCCCACCCGGAAATCACGTGGGCCCCACGGGGAAATCACGTGGGCCCCACCCGGAAATCACGTGGGACCCCAGGGGAAATCACGTGGGCCCCCAGGGGAAATCACGTGGGCCCCCAGGGGAAATCACGTGGGAACCCAGGGGAAATCACGTGGGACCCACGGGGAAATCACGTGGGCCCGACCCGGAAATCACGTGGGCCCCACACGGAAATCACGTGGGCCCCACGGGGAAATCACGTGGGCCCCACCCGGAAATCACGTGGGCCCCCAGGGGAAATCACGTGGGCCCCGAGGGGAAATCACGAGGCCCCACGGGGAAATCACGTGGGCCCCACCCGGAAATCACGTGGGCCCCACCCGGAAATCACGTGGGCCCCACGGGGAAATCACGTGGGCCCCACCCGGAAATCACGAGGGCCCCACGGGGAAATCACGTGGGCCCCACCCGGAAATTACGTGGGCCCCACCCGGAAATCACGTGGGCCCCACCCGGAAATCACGTGGGCCCCACGGGGAAATCACGTGGGCCCCACCCGGAAATCACGTGGGCCCCACGGGGAAATCACTTGGGCCCCCAGGGGAAATCACGTGGGCCCCCAGGGGAAATCACGTGGGCCCCCAGGGGAAATCACGTGGGCCCCACCCGGAAATCACGTGGGCCCCACGGGGAAATCACTTGGGCCCCCAGGGGAAATCACGTGGGCCCCCAGGGGAAATCACGTGGGCCCCATCCGGAAATCACGTGGGCCCCACCCGGAAATCACGTGGGCCCCACCCGGAAATCACGTGGGCCCCACCCGGAAATCACGTGGGCCCCACCCGGAAATCACGTGGGCCCCCAGGGGAAATCACGTGGGCCCCAGCCGGAAATCACGTGGGTACCACCCGGAAATCACGTCGGCCCCACCCGGAAATCACGTGGGCCCCACCCGGAAATCACGTGGGACCCACCCGGAAATCACGTGGGCCCCACCCGGAAATCATGTGGGCCCCACCCGGAAATCACGTGGGCCCCCAGGGGAAATCACGTGGGCCCCCAGGGGAAATCACGTGGGCCCCACCCGGAAATCACGTGGGCCCCACCCGGAAATCACGTGGGCCCCACGGGGAAATCACGTGGGCCCCACCCGGAAATCACGTGGGCCCCACCCGGAAATCACGTGGGCCCCACGGGGAAATCACGTGGGCCCCCAGGGGAAATCACGTGGGCCCCCAGGGGAAATCACGTGGGCCCCACCCGGAAATCACGTGGGCCCCACCCGGAAATCACGTGGGCCCCCAGGGGAAATCACGTGGGCCCCACCCGGAAATCACTTGGGCCCCACCCGGAAATCACGTGGGCCCCACCCGGAAATCACGTGGGCCCCACCCGGAAATCACGTGGGCCCCACCCGGAAATCACGTGGGCCCCATGGGGAAATCACGTGGGACCCACCCGGAAATCACGTGGGCCCCACGGGGAAATCACGTGGGCCCCACCCGGAAATCACGTGGGCCCCACGGGGAAATCACGTGGGCACCACCCGGAAATCACGTGGGCCCCACTGGGAAATCACGTGGGCCCCACCCGGAAATCACGTGGGCCCCCAGGGGAAATCACGTGGGCCCCACCCGGAAATCACGTGGGCCCCACCCGGAAATCACGTGGGCCCCACCCGGAAATCACGTGGGCCCCACGGGGAAATCACGTGGGCCCCACCCGGAAATCACGTGGGCCCCACCCGGAAATCACGTGGGCCCCACCCGGAAATCACGTGGGCCCCACCCGGAAATCACGTGGGCCCCACGGGGAAATCACGTGGGCCCACCCGGAAATCACGTGGGCCCCACCCGGAAATCACGTGGGCCCCACCCGGAAATCACGTGGGCCCCACGGGGAAATCACGTGGGCCCCCAGGGGAAATCACGTGGGCCCCCAGGGGAAATCACGTGGGCCCAACGGGGAAATCATGTGGGCCCCACGGGGAAATCACGTGGGCCCCACGGGGAAATCACGTGGGCCCCCAGGGGAAATCACGTGGGCCCCCAGGGGAAATCACGTGGGCCCTACGGGGAAATCACGTCGGCCCCTCGAGGAAATCACGTGGGCCCCCAGGGGAAATCACGTGGGCCCCCAGGGGAAATCACGTGGGCCCCCAGGGGAAATCACGTGGGCCCCACCCGGAAATCACGTGGGCCCCACCCGGAAATCATGTGGGCCCCACCCGGAAATCACGTGGTCCCCACCCGGAAATCACGTGGGCCCCACCGTTAAATCACGTGGGCCCCCAGGGGAAATCACGTGGGCCCCCAGGGGAAATCACGTGGACCCCACCCGGAAATCACGTGGGCCCCACCCGGAAATCACGTGGGCCCCACGGGGAAATCACGTGGGCCCCACCCGGAAATCACGTGGGACCCCAGGGGAAATCACGTGGGCCCCCAGGGGAAATCACGTGGGCCCCCAGGGGAAATCACGTGGGAACCCAGGGGAAATCACGTGGGACCCACGGGGAAATCACGTGGGCCCGACCCGGAAATCACGTGGGCCCCACACGGAAATCACGTGGGCCCCACGGGGAAATCACGTGGGCCCCACCCGGAAATCACGTGGGCCCCCAGGGGAAATCACGTGGGCCCCGAGGGGAAATCACGAGGCCCCACGGGGAAATCACGTGGGCCCCACCCGGAAATCACGTGGGCCCCACCCGGAAATCACGTGGGCCCCACGGGGAAATCACGTGGGCCCCACCCGGAAATCACGAGGGCCCCACGGGGAAATCACGTGGGCCCCACCCGGAAATTACGTGGGCCCCACCCGGAAATCACGTGGGCCCCACCCGGAAATCACGTGGGCCCCACGGGGAAATCACGTGGGCCCCAACCGGAAATCACGTGGGCCCCACCCGGAAATCACGTGGGCCCCACCCGGAAATCACGTGGGCCCCACCCGGAAATCACGTGGGCCCCACCCGGAAATCACGTGGGCCCCACGGGGAAATCACTTGGGCCCCACCCGGAAATCACGTGGGCCCCACCCGGAAATCACGTGGGCCCCACCCGGAAATCACGTGGGCCCCACCCGGAAATCACGTGGGCCCCACCCGGAAATCACGTGGGCCCCCAGGGGAAATCACGTGGGCCCCACGGGGAAATCACGTGGGCCCCACCCGGAAATCACGTGGGCCCCACCCAGAAATCACGTGGGCCCCACGGGGAAATCACGTGGGCCCCACCCGGAAATCACGTGGGCCCCACCCGGAAATCACGTGGGCCCCACGGGGAAATCACGTGGGCCCCACCCGGAAATCACGTGGGCCCCACCCGGAAATCACGTGGGCCCCACCCGGAAATCACGTGGGCCCCACCCGGAAATCACGTGGGCCCCACCCGGAAATCACGTGGTCCCCACGGGGAAATCACGTGGGCCCGACCCGGAAATCACGTGGGCCCCCAGGGGAAATCACGTTGGCCCCCAGGGGAAATCACGTGGGCCCCACGGGGAAATCACGTGGGCTCCACGGGGAAATCACGTGGGCCCCACGGGGAAATCACGTGGGCCCCACCCGGAAATCACGTGGGCCCCACCCGGAAATCACGTGGGCCCCACCCGGAAATCACGTGGGCCCCACCCGGAAATCACGTGGGCCCCACGGGGAAATCACGTGGGCCCCACCCGGAAATCACGTGGGCCCCACGGGGAAATCACGTGGGCCCCACCCGGAAATCACGTGGGCCCCACCCGGAAATCACGTGGGCCCCCACGGGGAAATCACGTGGGTCCCACGGGGAAATCACGTGGGCCCCACCCGGAAACCACGTGGGCCCCACGGGGAAATCACGTGGGCCCCCAGGGGAAATCACGTGGGCCCCCAGGGGAAATCACCTGGGCCACACGGGGAAATCACGTCAGCCCCTCGGGGAAATCACGTGGGCCCCCAGGGGAAATCACGTGGGCCCCACCCGGAAATCACGTGGGCCCCACCCGGAAATCACGTGGGCCCCACCCGGAAATCACGTGGGCCCCACCCGGAAATCACGTGGGCCCCACCCGGAAATCACGTGGGCACCACCCGGAAATCACGTGGGCCCCACCCGGAAATCACGTGGGCCCCACGGGGAAATCACGTGGGCCCCCAGGGGAAATCACGTGGGCCCCCAGGGGAAATCACGTGGGCCCCACGGGGAAATCACGTCGGCCCCTCGGGGAAATCACGTGGGCCCCACCCGGAAATCACGTGGGCCCCACGGGGAAATCACGTGGGCCCCACCCGGAAATCACGTGGGCCCCACGGGGAAATCACGTGGGCCTCACCCGGAAATCACGTGGGCCCCACCCGGAAATCACGTGGGCCCCACGGGGAAATCACGTGGGCCCCACCCGGAAATCACGTGGGCCACACCCGGAAATCACGTGGGCCCCACGGGGAAATCACGTGGGCCCCCAGGGGAAATCACGTGGGCCCCCAGGGGAAATCACGTGGGCCCCAGCCGGAAATCACGTGGGCACCACCCGGAAATCACGTCGGCCCCACGGGGAAATCACGTGGGCCCCACGGGGAAATCACGTGGGCCCCCAGGGGAAATCACGTGGGCCCCACCCGGAAATCACGTGGGCCCCACGGGGAAATCACTTGGGCCCCCAGGGGAAATCACGTGGGCCCCCAGGGGAAATCACGTGGGCCCCCAGGGGAAATCACGTGGGCCCCACCCGGAAATCACGTGGGCCCCACGGGGAAATCACTTGGGCCCCCAGGGGAAATCACGTGGGCCCCCAGGGGAAATCACGTGGGCCCCATCCGGAAATCACGTGGGCCCCACCCGGAAATCACGTGGGCGCCACCCGGAAATCACGTGGGCCCCACCCGGAAATCACGTGGGCCCCACCCGGAAATCACGTGGGCCCCCAGGGGAAATCACGTGGGCCCCAGCCGGAAATCACGTGGGTACCACCCGGAAATCACGTCGGCCCCACCCGGAAATCACGTGGGCCCCACCCGGAAATCACGTGGGACCCACCCGGAAATCACGTGGGCCCCACCCGGAAATCATGTGGGCCCCACCCGGAAATCACGTGGGCCCCCAGGGGAAATCACGTGGGCCCCCAGGGGAAATCACGTGGGCCCCACCCGGAAATCACGTGGGCCCCACCCGGAAATCACGTGGGCCCCACGGGGAAATCACGTGGGCCCCACCCGGAAATCACGTGGGCCCCACCCGGAAATCACGTGGGCCCCACGGGGAAATCACGTGGGCCCCCAGGGGAAATCACGTGGGCCCCCAGGGGAAATCACGTGGGCCCCACCCGGAAATCACGTGGGCCCCACCCGGAAATCACGTGGGCCCCCAGGGGAAATCACGTGGGCCCCACCCGGAAATCACTTGGGCCCCACCCGGAAATCACGTGGGCCCCACCCGGAAATCACGTGGGCCCCACCCGGAAATCACGTGGGCCCCACCCGGAAATCACGTGGGCCCCATGGGGAAATCACGTGGGACCCACCCGGAAATCACGTGGGCCCCACGGGGAAATCACGTGGGCCCCACCCGGAAATCACGTGGGCCCCACGGGGAAATCACGTGGGCACCACCCGGAAATCACGTGGGCCCCACTGGGAAATCACGTGGGCCCCACCCGGAAATCACGTGGGCCCCCAGGGGAAATCACGTGGGCCCCACCCGGAAATCACGTGGGCCCCACCCGGAAATCACGTGGGCCCCACCCGGAAATCACGTGGGCCCCACGGGGAAATCACGTGGGCCCCACCCGGAAATCACGTGGGCCCCACCCGGAAATCACGTGGGCCCCACCCGGAAATCACGTGGGCCCCACCCGGAAATCACGTGGGCCCCACGGGGAAATCACGTGGGCCCACCCGGAAATCACGTGGGCCCCACCCGGAAATCACGTGGGCCCCACCCGGAAATCACGTGGGCCCCACGGGGAAATCACGTGGGCCCCCAGGGGAAATCACGTGGGCCCCCAGGGGAAATCACGTGGGCCCAACGGGGAAATCATGTGGGCCCCACGGGGAAATCACGTGGGCCCCACGGGGAAATCACGTGGGCCCCCAGGGGAAATCACGTGGGCCCCCAGGGGAAATCACGTGGGCCCTACGGGGAAATCACGTCGGCCCCTCGAGGAAATCACGTGGGCCCCCAGGGGAAATCACGTGGGCCCCCAGGGGAAATCACGTGGGCCCCCAGGGGAAATCACGTGGGCCCCACCCGGAAATCACGTGGGCCCCACCCGGAAATCATGTGGGCCCCACCCGGAAATCACGTGGTCCCCACCCGGAAATCACGTGGGCCCCACCGTTAAATCACGTGGGCCCCCAGGGGAAATCACGTGGGCCCCCAGGGGAAATCACGTGGACCCCACCCGGAAATCACGTGGGCCCCACCCGGAAATCACGTGGGCCCCACGGGGAAATCACGTGGGCCCCACCCGGAAATCACGTGGGACCCCAGGGGAAATCACGTGGGCCCCCAGGGGAAATCACGTGGGCCCCCAGGGGAAATCACGTGGGAACCCAGGGGAAATCACGTGGGACCCACGGGGAAATCACGTGGGCCCGACCCGGAAATCACGTGGGCCCCACACGGAAATCACGTGGGCCCCACGGGGAAATCACGTGGGCCCCACCCGGAAATCACGTGGGCCCCCAGGGGAAATCACGTGGGCCCCGAGGGGAAATCACGAGGCCCCACGGGGAAATCACGTGGGCCCCACCCGGAAATCACGTGGGCCCCACCCGGAAATCACGTGGGCCCCACGGGGAAATCACGTGGGCCCCACCCGGAAATCACGAGGGCCCCACGGGGAAATCACGTGGGCCCCACCCGGAAATTACGTGGGCCCCACCCGGAAATCACGTGGGCCCCACCCGGAAATCACGTGGGCCCCACGGGGAAATCACGTGGGCCCCAACCGGAAATCACGTGGGCCCCACCCGGAAATCACGTGGGCCCCACCCGGAAATCACGTGGGCCCCACCCGGAAATCACGTGGGCCCCACCCGGAAATCACGTGGGCCCCACGGGGAAATCACTTGGGCCCCACCCGGAAATCACGTGGGCCCCACCCGGAAATCACGTGGGCCCCACCCGGAAATCACGTGGGCCCCACCCGGAAATCACGTGGGCCCCACCCGGAAATCACGTGGGCCCCCAGGGGAAATCACGTGGGCCCCACGGGGAAATCACGTGGGCCCCACCCGGAAATCACGTGGGCCCCACCCAGAAATCACGTGGGCCCCACGGGGAAATCACGTGGGCCCCACCCGGAAATCACGTGGGCCCCACCCGGAAATCACGTGGGCCCCACGGGGAAATCACGTGGGCCCCACCCGGAAATCACGTGGGCCCCACCCGGAAATCACGTGGGCCCCACCCGGAAATCACGTGGGCCCCACCCGGAAATCACGTGGGCCCCACCCGGAAATCACGTGGTCCCCACGGGGAAATCACGTGGGCCCGACCCGGAAATCACGTGGGCCCCCAGGGGAAATCACGTTGGCCCCCAGGGGAAATCACGTGGGCCCCACGGGGAAATCACGTGGGCTCCACGGGGAAATCACGTGGGCCCCACGGGGAAATCACGTGGGCCCCACCCGGAAATCACGTGGGCCCCACCCGGAAATCACGTGGGCCCCACCCGGAAATCACGTGGGCCCCACCCGGAAATCACGTGGGCCCCACGGGGAAATCACGTGGGCCCCACCCGGAAATCACGTGGGCCCCACGGGGAAATCACGTGGGCCCCACCCGGAAATCACGTGGGCCCCACCCGGAAATCACGTGGGCCCCCACGGGGAAATCACGTGGGTCCCACGGGGAAATCACGTGGGCCCCACCCGGAAACCACGTGGGCCCCACGGGGAAATCACGTGGGCCCCCAGGGGAAATCACGTGGGCCCCCAGGGGAAATCACCTGGGCCACACGGGGAAATCACGTCGGCCCCTCGGGGAAATCACGTGGGCCCCCAGGGGAAATCACGTGGGCCCCACCCGGAAATCACGTGGGCCCCACCCGGAAATCACGTGGGCCCCACCCGGAAATCACGTGGGCCCCACCCGGAAATCACGTGGGCCCCACCCGGAAATCACGTGGGCACCACCCGGAAATCACGTGGGCCCCACCCGGAAATCACGTGGGCCCCACGGGGAAATCACGTGGGCCCCCAGGGGAAATCACGTGGGCCCCCAGGGGAAATCACGTGGGCCCCACGGGGAAATCACGTCGGCCCCTCGGGGAAATCACGTGGGCCCCACCCGGAAATCACGTGGGCCCCACGGGGAAATCACGTGGGCCCCACCCGGAAATCACGTGGGCCCCACGGGGAAATCACGTGGGCCTCACCTGGAAATCACGTGGGCCCCACCCGGAAATCACGTGGGCCCCACGGGGAAATCACGTGGGCCCCACCCGGAAATCACGTGGGCCACACCCGGAAATCACGTGGGCCCCACGGGGAAATCACGTGGGCCCCCAGGGGAAATCACGTGGGCCCCCAGGGGAAATCACGTGGGCCCCAGCCGGAAATCACGTGGGCACCACCCGGAAATCACGTCGGCCCCACGGGGAAATCACGTGGGCCCCACGGGGAAATCACGTGGGCCCCCAGGGGAAATCACGTGGGCCCCACCCGGAAATCACGTGGGCCCCACGGGGAAATCACGTGGGCCCCCAGGGGAAATCACGTGGGCCCCCAGGGGAAATCACGTGGGCCCCAGCCGGAAATCACGTGGGCCCCACCCGGAAATCACGTGGGCCCCACCCGGAAATCACGTGGGCCCCACCCGGAAATCACGTGGGCCCCACCCGGAAATCACGTGGGCCCCCAGGGGAAATCACGTGGGCCCCCAGGGGAAATCACGTGGGCCCCACCCGGAAATCACGTGGGCCCCACCCGGAAATCACGTGGGCCCCACGGGGAAATCACGTGGGCCCCACCCGGAAATCACGTGGGCCCCACCCGGAAATCACGTGGGCCCCACGGGGAAATCACGTGGGCCCCCAGGGGAAATCACGTGGGCCCCCAGGGGAAATCACGTGGGCCCCACCCGGAAATCACGTGGGCCCCACCCGGAAATCACGTGGGCCCCCAGGGGAAATCACGTGGGCCCCACCCGGAAATCACGTGGGCCCCACCCGGAAATCACGTGGGCCCCACCCGGAAATCACGTGGGCCCCACCCGGAAATCACGTGGGCCCCACCCGGAAATCACGTGGGCCCCACGGGGAAATCACGTGGGACCCACCCGGAAATCACGTGGGCCCCACGGGGAAATCACGTGGGCCCCACCCGGAAATCACGTGGGCCCCACGGGGAAATCACGTGGGCCCCACCCGGAAATCACGTGGGCCCCACTGGGAAATCACGTGGGCCCCACCCGGAAATCACGTGGGCCCCCAGGGGAAATCACGTGGGCCCCACGGGGAAATCACGTGGGCCCCACGGGGAAATCACGTGGGCCCCACCCGGAAATCACGTGGGCCCCCAGGGGAAATCACGTGGGCCCCACGGGGAAATCACGTGGGCCCCACGGGGAAATCTCGTGGGCCCCACCCGGAAATCACGTGGGCCCGACCCGGAAATCACGTGGGCCCCACCCGGAAATCACGTGGGCCCGACCCGGAAATCACGTGGGCCCCACCCGGAAATCACGTGGGCCCGACCCGGAAATCACGTGGGCCCCACCCGGAAATCACGTGGGCCCGACCCGGAAATCACGTGGGCCCCACCCGGAAATCACGTGGGCCCCAACCGGAAATCTCGTGGGCCCGACCCGGAAATCACGTGGGCCCCACCCGGAAATCACGTGGGCCCGACCCGGAAATCACGTGGGCCCCACCCGGAAATCACGTGGGCCCCACGGGGAAATCACGTGGGCCCCACGGGGAAATCACGTGGGCCCGACACGGAAATCACGTGGGCCCCCAGGGGAAATCACGTGGGCCCCCAGGGGAAATCACGTGGGCCCCACGGGGAAATCACGTGGGCCCCACGGGGAAATCACGTGGGCCCCACCCGGAAATCACGTGGGCCCCACCCAGAAATCACGTGGGCCCCACCCGGAAATCACGTGGGCCCCACCCGGAAATCACGTGGGCCCCACCCGGAAATCACGTGGGCCCCACCCGGAAATCACGTGGGCCCCACCCGGAAATCACGTGGGCCCCACGGGGAAATCACGTGGGTCCCACCCGGAAATCACGTGGGCCCCACCCAGAAATCACGTGGGCCCCACGGGGAAATCACGTGGGCCCCACCCGGAAATCACGTGGGCCCCACCCGGAAATCACGTGGGCCCCACCCGGAAATCACGTGGGCCCCACCCGGAAATCACGTGGGCCCCACGGGGAAATCACGTGGGCCCCACCCGGAAATCACGTGGGCCCCACCCAGAAATCACGTGGGCCCCACGGGGAAATCACGTGGGCCCCACCCGGAAATCACGTGGGCCCCACCCGGAAATCACGTGGGCCCCACGGGGAAATCACGTGGGCCCCACCCGGAAATCACGTGGGCCCCACCCGGAAATCACGTGGGCCCCACCCGGAAATCACGTGGGCCCCACCCGGAAATCACGTGGGCCCCACCCGGAAATCACGTGGTCCCCACGGGGAAATCACGTGGGCCCGACCCGGAAATCACGTGGGCCCCCAGGGGAAATCACGTGGGCCCCCAGGGGAAATCACGTGGGCCCCACGGGGAAATCACGTGGGCTCCACGGGGAAATCACGTGGGCCCCACGGGGAAATCATGTGGGCCCCACCCGGAAATCACGTGGGCCCCACCCGGAAATCACGTGGGCCCCACCCGGAAATCACGTGGGCCCCACCCGGAAATCACGTGGGCCCCACGGGGAAATCACGTGGGCCCCACCCGGAAATCACGTGGGCCCCACGGGGAAATCACGTGGGCCCCACCCGGAAATCACGTGGGCCCCACCCGGAAATCACGTGGGCCCCACGGGGAAATCACGTGGGTCCCACGGGGAAATCACGTGGGCCCCACCCGGAAACCACGTGGGCCCCACGGGGAAATCACGTGGGCCCCCAGGGGAAATCACGTGGGCCCCCAGGGGAAATCACCTGGGCCCCACGGGGAAATCACGTCGGCCCCTCGGGGAAATCACGTGGGCCCCCAGGGGAAATCACGTGGGCCCCACCCGGAAATCACGTGGGCCCCACCCGGAAATCACGTGGGCCCCACCCGGAAATCACGTGGGCCCCACCCGGAAATCACGTGGGCCCCACCCGGAAATCACGTGGGCACCACCCGGAAATCACGAGGGCCCCACCCGGAAATCACGTGGGCCCCACGGGGAAATCACGTGGGCCCCCAGGGGAAATCACGTGGGCCCCCAGGGGAAATCACGTGGGCCCCACGGGGAAATCACGTCGGCCCCTCGGGGAAATCACGTGGGCCCCACCCGGAAATCACGTGGGCCCCACGGGGAAATCACGTGGGCCCCACCCGGAAATCACGTGGGCCCCACGGGGAAATCACGTGGGCCTCACCCGGAAATCACGTGGGCCCCACCCGGAAATCACGTGGGCCCCACGGGGAAATCACGTGGGCCCCACCCGGAAATCACGTGGGCCACACCCGGAAATCACGTGGGCCCCACGGGGAAATCACGTGGGCCCCCAGGGGAAATCACGTGGGCCCCCAGGGGAAATCACGTGGGCCCCAGCCGGAAATCACGTGGGCACCACCCGGAAATCACGTCGGCCCCACGGGGAAATCACGTGGGCCCCACGGGGAAATCACGTGGGCCCCCAGGGGAAATCACGTTGGCCCCACCCGGAAATCACGTGGGCCCCACGGGGAAATCACGTGGGCCCCCAGGGGAAATCACGTGGGCCCCCAGGGGAAATCACGTGGGCCCCAGCCGGAAATCACGTGGGCCCCACCCGGAAATCACGTGGGCCCCACCCGGAAATCACGTGGGCCCCACCCGGAAATCACGTGGGCCCCACCCGGAAATCACGTGGGCCCCCAGGGGAAATCACGTGGGCCCCCAGGGGAAATCACGTGGGCCCCACCCGGAAATCACGTGGGCCCCACCCGGAAATCACGTGGGCCCCACGGGGAAATCACGTGGGCCCCACCCGGAAATCACGTGGGCCCCACCCGGAAATCACGTGGGCCCCACGGGGAAATCACGTGGGCCCCCAGGGGAAATCACGTGGGCCCCCAGGGGAAATCACGTGGGCCCCACCCGGAAATCACGTGGGCCCCACCCGGAAATCACGTGGGCCCCCAGGGGAAATCACGTGGGCCCCACCCGGAAATCACGTGGGCCCCACCCGGAAATCACGTGGGCCCCACCCGGAAATCACGTGGGCCCCACCCGGAAATCACGTGGGCCCCACCCGGAAATCACGTGGGCCCCACGGGGAAATCACGTGGGACCCACCCGGAAATCACGTGGGCCCCACGGGGAAATCACGTGGGCCCCACCCGGAAATCACGTGGGCCCCACGGGGAAATCACGTGGGCCCCACCCGGAAATCACGTGGGCCCCACTGGGAAATCACGTGGGCCCCACCCGGAAATCACGTGGGCCCCCAGGGGAAATCACGTGGGCCCCACGGGGAAATCACGTGGGCCCCACGGGGAAATCACGTGGGCCCCACCCGGAAATCACGTGGGCCCCACCCAGAAATCACGTGGGCCCCACCCGGAAATCACGTGGGCCCCACCCGGAAATCACGTGGGCCCCACGGGGAAATCACGTGGGCCCCACGGGGAAATCACGTGGGCCCCACGGGGAAATCACGTGGGCCCCACGGGGAAATCACGTGGGCCCGACCCGGAAATCACGTGGGCCCCACCCGGAAATCACGTGGGCCCGACCCGGAAATCACGTGGGCCCCACCCGGAAATCACGTGGGCCCCACGGGGAAATCACGTGGGCCCGACACGGAAATCACGTGGGCCCCCAGGGGAAATCACGTGGGCCCCCAGGGGAAATCACGTGGGCCCCCAGGGGAAATCACGTGGGCCCCCAGGGGAAATCACGTGGGCCCCACGGGGAAATCACGTGGGCCCCACGGGGAAATCACGTGGGCCCCACCCGGAAATCACGTGGGCCCCACTGGGAAATCACGTGGGCCCCACCCGGAAATCACGTGGGCCCCGCGGGGAAATCACGTGGGCCTCACCCGGAAATCACGTGGGCCCCACCCGGAAATCACGTGGGCCCCACGGGGAAATCACGTGGGCCCCACCCGGAAATCACGTGGGCCCCACCCGGAAATCACGTGGGCCCCACGGGGAAATCACGTGGGACCCACCCGGAAATCACGTGGGCCCCACGGGGAAATCACGTGGGCCCCACGGGGAAATCACGTGGGCCCCACCCGGAAATCACGTGGGCCCCACCCAGAAATCACGTGGGCCCCACCCGGAAATCACGTGGGCCCCACCCGGAAATCACGTGGGCCCCACCCGGAAATCACGTGGGCCCCACCCGGAAATCACGTGGGCCCCACCCGGAAATCACGTGGGCCCCACGGGGAAATCACGTGGGTCCCACCCGGAAATCACGTGGGCCCCACCCAGAAATCACGTGGGCCCCACGGGGAAATCACGTGGGCCCCACCCGGAAATCACGTGGGCCCCACCCGGAAATCACGTGGGCCCCACCCGGAAATCACGTGGGCCCCACCCGGAAATCACGTGGGCCCCACGGGGAAATCACGTGGGCCCCACCCGGAAATCACGTGGGCCCCACCCAGAAATCACGTGGGCCCCACGGGGAAATCACGTGGGCCCCACCCGGAAATCACGTGGGCCCCACCCGGAAATCACGTGGGCCCCACGGGGAAATCACGTGGGCCCCACCCGGAAATCACGTGGGCCCCACCCGGAAATCACGTGGGCCCCACCCGGAAATCACGTGGGCCCCACCCGGAAATCACGTGGGCCCCACCCGGAAATCACGTGGTCCCCACGGGGAAATCACGTGGGCCCGACCCGGAAATCACGTGGGCCCCCAGGGGAAATCACGTGGGCCCCCAGGGGAAATCACGTGGGCCCCACGGGGAAATCACGTGGGCTCCACGGGGAAATCACGTGGGCCCCACGGGGAAATCACGTGGGCCCCACCCGGAAATCACGTGGGCCCCACCCGGAAATCACGTGGGCCCCACCCGGAAATCACGTGGGCCCCACCCGGAAATCACGTGGGCCCCACGGGGAAATCACGTGGGCCCCACCCGGAAATCACGTGGGCCCCACGGGGAAATCACGTGGGCCCCACCCGGAAATCACGTGGGCCCCACCCGGAAATCACGTGGGCCCCACGGGGAAATCACGTGGGTCCCACGGGGAAATCACGTGGGCCCCACCCGGAAACCACGTGGGCCCCACGGGGAAATCACGTGGGCCCCCAGGGGAAATCACGTGGGCCCCCAGGGGAAATCACCTGGGCCCCACGGGGAAATCACGTCGGCCCCTCGGGGAAATCACGTGGGCCCCCAGGGGAAATCACGTGGGCCCCACCCGGAAATCACGTGGGCCCCACCCGGAAATCACGTGGGCCCCACCCGGAAATCACGTGGGCCCCACCCGGAAATCACGTGGGCCCCACCCGGAAATCACGTGGGCACCACCCGGAAATCACGTGGGCCCCACCCGGAAATCACGTGGGCCCCACGGGGAAATCACGTGGGCCCCCAGGGGAAATAACGTGGGCCCCCAGGGGAAATCACGTGGGCCCCACGGGGAAATCACGTCGGCCCCTCGGGGAAATCACGTGGGCCCCACCCGGAAATCACGTGGGCCCCACGGGGAAATCACGTGGGCCCCACCCGGAAATCACGTGGGCCCCACGGGGAAATCACGTGGGCCTCACCCGGAAATCACGTGGGCCCCACCCGGAAATCACGTGGGCCCCACGGGGAAATCACGTGGGCCCCACCCGGAAATCACGTGGGCCACACCCGGAAATCACGTGGGCCCCACGGGGAAATCACGTGGGCCCCCAGGGGAAATCACGTGGGCCCCCAGGGGAAATCACGTGGGCCTCAGCCGGAAATCACGTGGGCACCACCCGGAAATCACGTCGGCCCCACGGGGAAATCACGTGGGCCCCACGGGGAAATCACGTGGGCCCCCAGGGGAAATCACGTGGGCCCCACCCGGAAATCACGTGGGCCCCACGGGGAAATCACGTGGGCCCCCAGGGGAAATCACGTGGGCCCCCAGGGGAAATCACGTGGGCCCCAGCCGGAAATCACGTGGGCCCCACCCGGAAATCACGTGGGCCCCACCCGGAAATCACGTGGGCCCCACCCGGAAATCACGTGGGCCCCACCCGGAAATCACGTGGGCCCCCAGGGGAAATCACGTGGGCCCCCAGGGGAAATCACGTGGGCCCCACCCGGAAATCACGTGGCCCCCACCCGGAAATCACGTGGGCCCCACGGGGAAATCACGTGGGCCCCACCCGGAAATCACGTGGGCCCCACCCGGAAATCACGTGGGCCCCACCCGGAAATCACGTGGGCCCCACCCGGAAATCACGTGGGCCCCACCCGGAAATCACGTGGTCCCCACGGGGAAATCACGTGGGCCCGACCCGGAAATCACGTGGGCCCCCAGGGGAAATCACGTGGGCCCCACCCGGAAATCACGTGGGCCCCACCCGGAAATCACGTGGGCCCCACCCGGAAATCACGTGGGCCCCACCCGGAAATCACGTGGGCCCCACCCGGAAATCACGTGGGCCCCACGGGGAAATCACGTGGGCCCCACGGGGAAATCACGTGGGCCCCACGGGGAAATCACGTGGGCCCCACGGGGAAATCACGTGGGCCCGACCCGGAAATCACGTGGGCCCCACCCGGAAATCACGTGGGCCCGACCCGGAAATCACGTGGGCCCCACCCGGAAATCACGTGGGCCCCACGGGGAAATCACGTGGGCCCGACACGGAAATCACGTGGGCCCCCAGGGGAAATCACGTGGGCCCCCAGGGGAAATCACGTGGGCCCCCAGGGGAAATCACGTGGGCCCCCAGGGGAAATCACGTGGGCCCCACGGGGAAATCACGTGGGCCCCACGGGGAAATCACGTGGGCCCCACCCGGAAATCACGTGGGCCCCACTGGGAAATCACGTGGGCCCCACCCGGAAATCACGTGGGCCCCGCGGGGAAATCACGTGGGCCTCACCCGGAAATCACGTGGGCCCCACCCGGAAATCACGTGGGCCCCACGGGGAAATCACGTGGGCCCCACCCGGAAATCACGTGGGCCCCACCCGGAAATCACGTGGGCCCCACGGGGAAATCACGTGGGACCCACCCGGAAATCACGTGGGCCCCACGGGGAAATCACGTGGGCCCCACGGGGAAATCACGTGGGCCCCACCCGGAAATCACGTGGGCCCCACCCAGAAATCACGTGGGCCCCACCCGGAAATCACGTGGGCCCCACGGGGAAATCACGTGGGACCCACCCGGAAATCACGTGGGCCCCACCCGGAAATCACGTGGGCCCCACGGGGAAATCACGTGGGACCCACCCGGAAATCACGTGGGCCCCACGGGGAAATCACGTGGGCCCCACGGGGAAATCACGTGGGCCCCACCCGGAAATCACGTGGGCCCCACCCAGAAATCACGTGGGCCCCACCCGGAAATCACGTGGGCCCCACCCGGAAATCACGTGGGCCCCACCCGGAAATCACGTGGGCCCCACCCGGAAATCACGTGGGCCCCACCCGGAAATCACGTGGGCCCCACGGGGAAATCACGTGGGTCCCACCCGGAAATCACGTGGGCCCCACCCAGAAATCACGTGGGCCCCACGGGGAAATCACGTGGGCCCCACCCGGAAATCACGTGGGCCCCACCCGGAAATCACGTGGGCCCCACCCGGAAATCACGTGGGCCCCACCCGGAAATCACGTGGGCCCCACGGGGAAATCACGTGGGCCCCACCCGGAAATCACGTGGGCCCCACCCGGAAATCACGTGGGCCCCACCCGGAAATCACGTGGGCCCCACCCGGAAATCACGTGGGCCCCACCCGGAAATCACGTGGTCCCCACGGGGAAATCACGTGGGCCCGACCCGGAAATCACGTGGGCCCCCAGGGGAAATCACGTGGGCCCCCAGGGGAAATCACGTGGGCCCCACGGGGAAATCACGTGGGCTCCACGGGGAAATCACGTGGGCCCCACGGGGAAATCACGTGGGCCCCACCCGGAAATCACGTGGGCCCCACCCGGAAATCACGTGGGCCCCACCCGGAAATCACGTGGGCCCCACCCGGAAATCACGTGGGCCCCACGGGGAAATCACGTGGGCCCCACCCGGAAATCACGTGGGCCCCACGGGGAAATCACGTGGGCCCCACCCGGAAATCACGTGGGCCCCACCCGGAAATCACGTGGGCCCCACGGGGAAATCACGTGGGTCCCACGGGGAAATCACGTGGGCCCCACCCGGAAACCACGTGGGCCCCACGGGGAAATCACGTGGGCCCCCAGGGGAAATCACGTGGGCCCCCAGGGGAAATCACCTGGGCCCCACGGGGAAATCACGTCGGCCCCTCGGGGAAATCACGTGGGCCCCCAGGGGAAATCACGTGGGCCCCACCCGGAAATCACGTGGGCCCCACCCGGAAATCACGTGGGCCCCACCCGGAAATCACGTGGGCCCCACCCGGAAATCACGTGGGCCCCACCCGGAAATCACGTGGGCACCACCCGGAAATCACGTGGGCCCCACCCGGAAATCACGTGGGCCCCACGGGGAAATCACGTGGGCCCCCAGGGGAAATCACGTGGGCCCCCAGGGGAAATCACGTGGGCCCCACGGGGAAATCACGTCGGCCCCTCGGGGAAATCACGTGGGCCCCACCCGGAAATCACGTGGGCCCCACGGGGAAATCACGTGGGCCCCACCCGGAAATCACGTGGGCCCCACGGGGAAATCACGTGGGCCTCACCCGGAAATCACGTGGGCCCCACCCGGAAATCACGTGGGCCCCACGGGGAAATCACGTGGGCCCCACCCGGAAATCACGTGGGCCACACCCGGAAATCACGTGGGCCCCACGGGGAAATCACGTGGGCCCCCAGGGGAAATCACGTGGGCCCCCAGGGGAAATCACGTGGGCCCCAGCCGGAAATCACGTGGGCACCACCCGGAAATCACGTCGGCCCCACGGGGAAATCACGTGGGCCCCACGGGGAAATCACGTGGGCCCCCAGGGGAAATCACGTGGGCCCCACCCGGAAATCACGTGGGCCCCACGGGGAAATCACGTGGGCCCCCAGGGGAAATCACGTGGGCCCCCAGGGGAAATCACGTGGGCCCCAGCCGGAAATCACGTGGGCCCCACCCGGAAATCACGTGGGCCCCACCCGGAAATCACGTGGGCCCCACCCGGAAATCACGTGGGCCCCACCCGGAAATCACGTGGGCCCCCAGGGGAAATCACGTGGGCCCCCAGGGGAAATCACGTGGGCCCCACCCGGAAATCACGTGGGCCCCACCCGGAAATCACGTGGGCCCCACGGGGAAATCACGTGGGCCCCACCCGGAAATCACGTGGGCCCCACCCGGAAATCACGTGGGCCCCACGGGGAAATCACGTGGGCCCCCAGGGGAAATCACGTGGGCCCCCAGGGGAAATCACGTGGGCCCCACCCGGAAATCACGTGGGCCCCACCCGGAAATCACGTGGGCCCCCAGGGGAAATCACGTGGGCCCCACCCGGAAATCACGTGGGCCCCACCCGGAAATCACGTGGGCCCCACCCGGAAATCACGTGGGCCCCACCCGGAAATCACGTGGGCCCCACCCGGAAATCACGTGGGACCCACCCGGAAATCACGTGGGCCCCACGGGGAAATCACGTGGGCCCCACGGGGAAATCACGTGGGCCCCACCCGGAAATCACGTGGGCCCCACTGGGAAATCACGTGGGCCCCACCCGGAAATCACGTGGGCCCCCAGGGGAAATCACGTGGGCCCCACGGGGAAATCACGTGGGCCCCACGGGGAAATCACGTGGGCCCCACCCGGAAATCACGTGGGCCCCACCCGGAAATCACGTGGGCCCCACCCGGAAATCACGTGGGCCCCACCCGGAAATCACGTGGGCCCCACCCGGAAATCACGTGGGCCCCACCCGGAAATCACGTGGGCCCCACGGGGAAATCACGTGGGCCCCACCCGGAAATCACGTGGGCCCCACCCGGAAATCACGTGGGCCCCACCCGGAAATCACGTGGGCCCCACCCGGAAATCACGTGGGCCCCACGGGGAAATCACGTGGGCCCCACCCGGAAATCACGTGGGCCCCACCCGGAAACCACGTGGGCCCCACCCGGAAATCACGTGGGCCCCACCCGGAAATCACGTGGGCCCCACCCGGAAATCACGTGGGCCCCCAGGGGAAATCACGTGGGCCCAACGGGGAAATCATGTGGGCCCCACGGGGAAATCACGTGGGCCCCACGGGGAAATCACGTGGGCCCCCAGGGGAAATCACGTGGGCCCCCAGGGGAAATCACGTGGGCCCCACGGGGAAATCACGTCGGCCCCTCGGGGAAATCACGTGGGCCCCACCCGGAAATCACGTGGGCCCCACCCGGAAATCACGTGGGCCCCACGGGGAAATCACGTGGGCCCCACCCGGAAATCACGTGGGCCCCACCCGGAAATCACGTGGGCCCCACGGGGAAATCACGTGGGCCCGCAGGGGAAATCACGTGGGCCCCCAGGGGAAATCACGTGGGCCCCACGGGGAAATCACGTGGGCCCCACGGGGAAATCACGTGGGCCCCACACGGAAATCACGTGGGCCCCACGGGGAAATCACGTGGGCCCCCAGGGGAAATCACGTGGGCACCCAGGGGAAATCACGTGGGCCCCCAGGGGAAATCACGTGGGCCCCACGGGGAAATCACGTGGGCCCCCAGGGGAAATCATGTGGGCCCCCAGGGGAAATCACGTGGGCCCCCAGGGGAAATCACGTGGGCCCCACCCGGAAATCACGTGGGCCCCACCCGGAAATCACGTGGGCCCCACCCGGAAATCACGTGGGCCCCACGGGGAAATCACGTGGGCCCCACCCGGAAATCACGTGGGCCCCACCCGGAAATCACGTGGGCCCCACGGGGAAATCACGTGGGTCCCACGGGGAAATCACGTGGGCCCCACCCGGAAACCACGTGGGCCCCACGGGGAAATCACGTGGGCCCACAGGGGAAATCACGTGGGCCCCCAGGGGAAATCACCTGGGCCCCACGGGGAAATCACGTCGGCCCCTCGGGGAAATCACGTGGGCCCCCAGGGGAAATCACGTGGGCCCCCAGGGGAAATCACGTGGGCCCCACCCGGAAATCACGTGGGCCCCACCCGGAAATCACGTGGGCCCCACCCGGAAATCACGTGGGCCCCACCCGGAAATTACGTGGGCCCCACCCAGAAATCAGTTGGGCCCCACGGGGAAATCACGTGGGCCCCCAGGGGAAATCACGTGGGCCCCACGGGGAAATCACGTCGGCCCCTCGGGGAAATCACGTGGGCCCCACCCGGAAATCACGTGGGCCCCACGGGGAAATCACGTGGGCCCCACCCGGAAATCACGTGGGCCCCGCGGGGAAATCACGTGGGCCTCACCCGGAAATCACGTGGGCCCCACCCGGAAATCACGTGGGCCCCACGGGGAAATCACGTGGGCCCCACCCGGAAATCACGTGGGCCACACCCGGAAATCACGTGGGCCCCACGGGGAAATCACGTGGGCCCCCAGGGGAAATCACGTGGGCCCCCAGGGGAAATCACGTGGGCCCCAGCCGGAAATCACGTGGGCACCACCCGGAAATCACGTCGGCCCCACGGGGAAATCACGTGGGCCCCACGGGGAAATCACGTGGGCCCCCAGGGGAAATCACGTGGGCCCCACCCGGAAATCACGTGGGCCCCACGGGGAAATCACGTGGGCCCCCAGGCGAAATCACGTGGGCCCCCAGGGGAAATCACGTGGGCCCCAGCCGGAAATCACGTGGGCCCCACCCGGAAATCACGTGGGCCCCACCCGGAATACACGTGGGCCCCACCCGGAAATCACGTGGGCCCCACCCGGAAATCACGTGGGCCCCCAGGGGAAATCACGTGGGCCCCAGCCGGAAATCACGTGGGCACCACCCGGAAATCACGTCGGCCCCAAGGGGAAATCACGTGGGCCCCACGGGGAAATCACGTGGGCCCCCAGGGGAAATCACGTGGGCCCCACCCGGAAATCACGTGGGCCCCACGGGGAAATCACGTGGGCCCCCAGGGGAAATCACGTGGGCCCCCAGGGGAAATCACGTGGGCCCCAGCCGGAAATCACGTGGGCCCCACGGGGAAATCACGTGGGCCCCACCCGGAAATCACGTGGGCCCCACCCGGAAATCACGTGGGCCCCACCCGGAAATCACGTGGGCCCCCAGGGGAAATCACGTGGGCCCCCAGGGGAAATCACGTGGGCCCCACCCGGAAATCACGTGGGCCCCACCCGGAAATCACGTGGGCCCCACGGGGAAATCACGTGGGCCCCACCCGGAAATCACGTGGGCCCCACCCGGAAATCACGTGGGCCCCACGGGGAAATCACGTGGGCCCCCAGGGGAAATCACGTGGGCCCCCAGGGGAAATCACGTGGGCCCCACCCGGAAATCACGTGGGCCCCACCCGGAAATCACGTGGGCCCCCAGGGGAAATCACGTGGGCCCCACCCGGAAATCACGTGGGCCCCACCCGGAAATCACGTGGGCCCCACCCGGAAATCACGTGGGCCCCACCCGGAAATCACGTGGGCCCCACCCGGAAATCACGTGGGCCCCACGGGGAAATCACGTGGGACCCATCCGGAAATCACGTGGGCCCCACGGGGAAATCACGTGGGCCCCACCCGGAAATCACGTGGGCTCCACGGGGAAATCACGTGGGCCCCACCCGGAAATCACGTGGGCCCCACTGGGAAATCACGTGGGCCCCACCCGGAAATCACGTGGGCCCCCAGGGGAAATCACGTGGGCCCCACGGGGAAATCACGTGGGCCCCACGGGGAAATCACGTGGGCCCCACCCGGAAATCACGTGGGCCCCACCCGGAAATCACGTGGGCCCCACCCGGAAATCACGTGGGCCCCACCCGGAAATCACGTGGGCCCCACCCGGAAATCACGTGGGCCCCACCCCGAAATCACGTGGGCCCCACGGGGAAATCACGTGGGCCCCACCCGGAAATGACGTGGGCCCCACCCGGAAATCACGTGGTCCCCACCCGGAAATCACGTGGGCCCCACCCGGAAATCACGTGGGCCCCACGGGGAAATCACGTGGGCCCCACCCGGAAATCACGTGGGCCCCACCCGGAAATCACGTGGGCCCCACCCGGAAATCACGTGGGCCCCACGGGGAAATCACGTGGGCCCCCAGGGGAAATCACGTGGGCCCCCAGGTGAAATCACGTGGGCCCAACGGGGAAATCACGTGGGCCCCACGGGGAAATCACGTGGGCCCCCAGGGGAAATCACGTGGGCCCCCAGGGGAAATCACGTGGGCCCCACGGGGAAATCACGTCGGCCCCCAGGGGAAATCACGTGGGCCCCACCCGGAAATCATGTGGGCCCCACCCAGAAATCACGTGGTCCCCACCCGGAAATCACGTGAGCCCCACCGGTAAATCACGTGGGCCCCCAGGGGAAATCACGTGGGCCCCCAGGGGAAATCACGTGGACCCCACCCGGAAATCACGTGGGCCCCACCCGGAAATCACGTGGGCCCCACGGGGAAATCACGTGGGCCCCCAGGGGAAATCACGTGGGCCCCCAGGGGAAATCACGTGGGCCCCAGCCGGAAATCACGTGGGCACCACCCGGAAATCACGTCGGCCCCACGGGGAAATCACGTGGGCCCCACGGGGAAATCACGTGGGCCCCCAGGGGAAATCACGTGGGCCCCACCCGGAAATCACGTGGGCCCCACGGGGAAATCACGTGGGCCCCCAGGGGAAATCACGTGGGCCCCCAGGGGAAATCACGTGGGCCCCAGCCGGAAATCACGTGGGCCCCACCCGGAAATCACGTGGGCCCCACCCGGAAATCACGTGGGCCCCACCCGGAAATCACGTGGGCCCCACCCGGAAATCACGTGGGCCCCCAGGGGAAATCACGTGGGCCCCCAGGGGAAATCACGTGGGCCCCACCCGGAAATCACGTGGGCCCCACCCGGAAATCACGTGGGCCCCACGGGGAAATCACGTGGGCCCCACCCGGAAATCACGTGGGCCCCACCCGGAAATCACGTGGGCCCCACGGGGAAATCACGTGGGCCCCCAGGGGAAATCACGTGGGCCCCCAGGGGAAATCACGTGGGCCCCACCCGGAAATCACGTGGGCCCCACCCGGAAATCACGTGGGCCCCCAGGGGAAATCACGTGGGCCCCACCCGGAAATCACGTGGGCCCCACCCGGAAATCACGTGGGCCCCACCCGGAAATCACGTCGGCCCCACCCGGAAATCACGTGGGCCCCACCCGGAAATCACGTGGGCCCCTCGGGGAAATCACGTGGGACCCACCCGGAAATCACGTGGGCCCCACGGGGAAATCACGTGGGCCCCACCCGGAAATCACGTGGGCCCCACGGGGAAATCACGTGGGCCCCACCCGGAAATCACGTGGGCCCCACTGGGAAATCACGTGGGCCCCACCCGGAAATCACGTGGGCCCCCAGGGGAAATCACGTGGGCCCCACGGGGAAATCACGTGGGCCCCACGGGGAAATCACGTGGGCCCCACCCGGAAATCACGTGGGCCCCACCCGGAAATCACGTGTGCCCCACCCGGAAATCACGTGGGCCCCACCCGGAAATCACGTGGGCCCCACCCGGAAATCACGTGGGCCCCACCCGGAAATCACGTGGGCCCCACGGGGAAATCACGTGGGCCCCACCCGGAAATCACGTGGGCCCCACCCGGAAATCACGTGGGCCCCACCCGGAAATCACGTGGGCCCCACCCGGAAATCACGTGGGCCCCACGGGGAAATCACGTGGGCCCCACCCGGAAATCACGTGGGCCCCACCCGGAAACCACGTGGGCCCCACCCGGAAATCACGTGGGCCCCACCCGGAAATCACGTGGGCCCCACCCGGAAATCACGTGGGCCCCCAGGGGAAATCACGTGGGCCCAACGGGGAAATCATGTGGGCCCCACGGGGAAATCACGTGGGCCCCACGGGGAAATCACGTGGGCCCCCAGGGGAAATCACGTGGGCCCCCAGGGGAAATCACGTGGGCCCCACGGGGAAATCACGTCGGCCCCTCGGGGAAATCACGTGGGCCCCCAGGGGAAATCACGTGGGCCCCACGGGGAAATCACGTGGGCCCCCAGGGGAAATCACGTGGGCCCCCAGGGGAAATCACGTGGGCCCCACGGGGAAATCACGTGGGCCCCACCCGGAAATCACGTGGGCCCCACCCGGAAATCACGTGGGCCCCACCCGGAAATCACGTGGGCCCCCAGGGGAAATCACGTGGGCCCCACCCGGAAATCACGTGGGCCCCACCCGGAAATCACGTGGGCTCCACCCGGAAATCACGTGGGCCCCACCCGGAAATCACGTGGGCCCCACGGGGAAATCACGTGGGCCCCACCCGGAAATCACGTGGGCCCCACCCGGAAATCACGTGGGCCCCACGGGGAAATCACGTGGGCCCCCAGGGGAAATCACGTGGGCCCCCAGGGGAAATCACGTGGGCCCCACGGGGAAATCACGTGGGCCCCACACGGAAATCACGTGGGCCCCACGGGGAAATCACGTGGGCCCCCAGGGGAAATCACGTGGGCACCCAGGGGAAATCACGTGGGCCCCCAGGGGAAATCACGTGGGCCCCACGGGGAAATCACGTGGGCCCCCAGGGGAAATCATGTGGGCCCCCAGGGGAAATCACGTGGGCCCCCAGGGGAAATCACGTGGGCCCCACCCGGAAATCACGTGGGCCCCACCCGGAAATCACGTGGGCCCCACCCGGAAATCACGTGGGCCCCACGGGGAAATCACGTGGGCCCCACCCGGAAATCACGTGGGCCCCACCCGGAAATCACGTGGGCCCCACGGGGAAATCACGTGGGTCCCACGGGGAAATCACGTGGGCCCCACCCGGAAACCACGTGGGCCCCACGGGGAAATCACGTGGGCCCACAGGGGAAATCACGTGGGCCCCCAGGGGAAATCACCTGGGCCCCACGGGGAAATCACGTCGGCCCCTCGGGGAAATCACGTGGGCCCCCAGGGGAAATCACGTGGGCCCCCAGGGGAAATCACGTGGGCCCCACCCGGAAATCACGTGGGCCCCACCCGGAAATCACGTGGGCCCCACCCGGAAATCACGTGGGCCCCACCCGGAAATCACGTGGGCCCCACCCGGAAATCAGTTGGGCCCCACGGGTAAATCACGTGGGCCCCCAGGGGAAATCACGTGGGCCCCACGGGGAAATCACGTCGGCCCCTCGGGGAAATCACGTGGGCCCCACCCGGAAATCACGTGGGCCCCACGGGGAAATCACGTGGGCCCCACCCGGAAATCACGTGGGCCCCGCGGGGAAATCACGTGGGCCTCACCCGGAAATCACGTGGGCCCCACCCGGAAATCACGTGGGCCCCACGGGGAAATCACGTGGGCCCCACCCGGAAATCACGTGGGCCACACCCGGAAATCACGTGGGCCCCACGGGGAAATCACGTGGGCCCCCAGGGGAAATCACGTGGGCCCCCAGGGGAAATCACGTGGGCCCCAGCCGGAAATCACGTGGGCACCACCCGGAAATCACGTCGGCCCCACGGGGAAATCACGTGGGCCCCACGGGGAAATCACGTGGGCCCCCAGGGGAAATCACGTGGGCCCCACCCGGAAATCACGTGGGCCCCACGGGGAAATCACGTGGGCCCCCAGGCGAAATCACGTGGGCCCCCAGGGGAAATCACGTGGGCCCCAGCCGGAAATCACGTGGGCCCCACCCGGAAATCACGTGGGCCCCACCCGGAATACACGTGGGCCCCACCCGGAAATCACGTGGGCCCCACCCGGAAATCACGTGGGCCCCCAGGGGAAATCACGTGGGCCCCAGCCGGAAATCACGTGGGCACCACCCGGAAATCACGTCGGCCCCAAGGGGAAATCACGTGGGCCCCACGGGGAAATCACGTGGGCCCCCAGGGGAAATCACGTGGGCCCCACCCGGAAATCACGTGGGCCCCACGGGGAAATCACGTGGGCCCCCAGGGGAAATCACGTGGGCCCCCAGGGGAAATCACGTGGGCCCCAGCCGGAAATCACGTGGGCCCCACGGGGAAATCACGTGGGCCCCACCCGGAAATCACGTGGGCCCCACCCGGAAATCACGTGGGCCCCACCCGGAAATCACGTGGGCCCCCAGGGGAAATCACGTGGGCCCCCAGGGGAAATCACGTGGGCCCCACCCGGAAATCACGTGGGCCCCACCCGGAAATCACGTGGGCCCCACGGGGAAATCACGTGGGCCCCACCCGGAAATCACGTGGGCCCCACCCGGAAATCACGTGGGCCCCACGGGGAAATCACGTGGGCCCCCAGGGGAAATCACGTGGGCCCCCAGGGGAAATCACGTGGGCCCCACCCGGAAATCACGTGGGCCCCACCCGGAAATCACGTGGGCCCCCAGGGGAAATCACGTGGGCCCCACCCGGAAATCACGTGGGCCCCACCCGGAAATCACGTGGGCCCCACCCGGAAATCACGTGGGCCCCACCCGGAAATCACGTGGGCCCCACCCGGAAATCACGTGGGCCCCACGGGGAAATCACGTGGGACCCATCCGGAAATCACGTGGGCCCCACGGGGAAATCACGTGGGCCCCACCCGGAAATCACGTGGGCTCCACGGGGAAATCACGTGGGCCCCACCCGGAAATCACGTGGGCCCCACTGGGAAATCACGTGGGCCCCACCCGGAAATCACGTGGGCCCCCAGGGGAAATCACGTGGGCCCCACGGGGAAATCACGTGGGCCCCACGGGGAAATCACGTGGGCCCCACCCGGAAATCACGTGGGCCCCACCCGGAAATCACGTGGGCCCCACCCGGAAATCACGTGGGCCCCACCCGGAAATCACGTGGGCCCCACCCGGAAATCACGTGGGCCCCACCCGGAAATCACGTGGGCCCCACGGGGAAATCACGTGGGCCCCACCCGGAAATGACGTGGGCCCCACCCGGAAATCACGTGGTCCCCACCCGGAAATCACGTGGGCCCCACCCGGAAATCACGTGGGCCCCACGGGGAAATCACGTGGGCCCCACCCGGAAATCACGTGGGCCCCACCCGGAAATCACGTGGGCCCCACCCGGAAATCACGTGGGCCCCACGGGGAAATCACGTGGGCCCCCAGGGGAAATCACGTGGGCCCCCAGGGGAAATCACGTGGGCCCAACGGGGAAATCACGTGGGCCCCACGGGGAAATCACGTGGGCCCCCAGGGGAAATCACGTGGGCCCCCAGGGGAAATCACGTGGGCCCCACGGGGAAATCACGTCGGCCCCCAGGGGAAATCACGTGGGCCCCACCCGGAAATCATGTGGGCCCCACCCGGAAATCACGTGGTCCCCACCCGGAAATCACGTGAGCCCCACCGGTAAATCACGTGGGCCCCCAGGGGAAATCACGTGGGCCCCCAGGGGAAATCACGTGGACCCCACCCGGAAATCACGTGGGCCCCACCCGGAAATCACGTGGGCCCCACGGGGAAATCACGTGGGCCCCACCCGGAAATCACGTGGGCCCCCAGGGGAAATCACGTGGGCCCCCAGGGGAAATCACGTGGGCCCCCAGGGGAAATCACGTGGGAACCCAGGGGAAATCACGTGGGACCCACGGGGAAATCACGTGGGCCCGACCCGGAAATCACGTGGGCCCCACACGGAAATCACGTGGGCCCCACGGGGAAATCACGTGGGCCCCACCCGGAAATCACGTGGGCCCCCAGGGGAAATCACGTGGGCCCCGAGGGGAAATCACGAGGCCCCACGGGGAAATCACGTGGGCCCCACCCGGAAATCACGTGGGCCCCACCCGGAAATCACGTGGGCCCCACGGGGAAATCACGTGGGCCCCACCCGGAAATCACGAGGGCCCCACGGGGAAATCACGTGGGCCCCACCCGGAAATTACGTGGGCCCCACCCGGAAATCACGTGGGCCCCACCCGGAAATCACGTGGGCCCCACGGGGAAATCACGTGGGCCCCAACCGGAAATCACGTGGGCCCCACCCGGAAATCACGTGGGCCCCACCCGGAAATCACGTGGGCCCCACCCGGAAATCACGTGGGCCCCACCCGGAAATCACGTGGGCCCCACGGGGAAATCACGTGGGCCCCACCCGGAAATCACGTGGGCCCCACCCGGAAATCACGTGGGCCCCACCCGGAAATCACGTGGGCCCCACGGGGAAATCACGTGGGCCCCCAGGGGAAATCACGTGGGCCCCCAGGGGAAATCACGTGGGCCCCACGGGGAAATCACGTGGGCCCCACCCGGAAATCACGTGGGCCCCACCCAGAAATCACGTGGGCCCCACGGGGAAATAACGTGGGCCCCACCCGGAAATCACGTGGGCCCCACGGGGAAATCACGTGGGCCCCACCCGGAAATCACGTGGGCCCCACGGGGAAATCACGTGGGCCCCACCCGGAAATCACGTGGGCCCCACCCAGAAATCACGTGGGCCCCACCCGGAAATCACGTGGGCCCCACCCGGAAATCACGTGGGCCCCACGGGGAAATCACGTGGGCCCCACCCTGAAATCACGTGGGCCCCACCCGGAAATCACGTGGGCCCCACGGGGAAATCACGTGGGCCCCCAGGGGAAATCACGTGGGCACCCAGGGGAAATCACGTGGGCCCCATGGGGAAATCACGTCGGCACCTCGGGGAAATCACGTGGGCCCCCAGGGGAAATCACGTGGGCCCCCAGGGGAAATCACGTGGGCCCCCAGGGGAAATCACGTGGGCCCCACGGGGAAATCACGTGGGCCCCAAGGGGAAATCACGTGGGCCCCAACCGGAAATCACGTGGGCCCCACCCGGAATTCACGTGGGCCCCACCCGGAAATCACGTGGGCCCCACGGGGAAATCACGTGGTCCCCACGGGGAAATCACGTGGGCCCCACCCGGAAATCACGTGGGCCCCACCCGGAAATCACGTGGGCCCCACCCGGAAATCACGTGGGCCCCACCCGGAAATCACGTGGGCCCCACGGGGAAATCACGTGGGCCCCCAGGGGAAATCACGTGGGCCCCACCCGGAAATCACGTGGGCCCCACGGGGAAATCACGTGGGCCCCCAGGGGAAATCACGTGGGCCCCACCCGGAAATCACGTGGGCCCCACGGGGAAATCACGTGGGACCCACCCGGAAATCACGTGGGACCCACCCGGAAATCACGTGGGCCCCACCCGGAAATCACGTGGGCCCCACCCGGAAATCACGTGGGCCCCACCCGGAAATCACGTGGGCCCCACCCGGAAATCACGTGGGCCCCACGGGGAAATCACGTGGGCCCCCAGGGGAAATCACGTGGGCCCCCTGGGGAAATCACGTGGGCCCAACGGGGAAATCACGTGGGCCCCACGGGGAAATCACGTGGGCCCCACGGGGAAATCACATCGGCCCCTCGGGGAAATCACGTGGGCCCCCAGGGGAAATCACGTGGGCCCCCAGGGGAAATCACGTGGGCCCCCAGGGGAAATCACGTGGGCCCCACCCGGAAATCACGTGGGCCCCACCCGGAAATCACGTGGGCCCCACCCGGAAATCACGTGGGCCCCACCCGGAAATCACGTGGGCCCCACGGGGAAATCACGTGGGACCCACCCGGAAATCACGTGGGCCCCACGGGGAAATCACGTGGGCCCCACCCGGAAATCACGTGGGCCCCACGGGGAAATCACGTGGGCCCCACCTGGAAATCACGTGGGCCCCACCCGGAAATCACGTGGGCCCCACGGGGAAATCACGTGGGCCCCACGGGGAAATCACGTGGGCCCCACCCGGAAATCACGTGGGCCCCAACCGGAAATCACGTGGGCCCCACCCGGAAATCACGTGGCGCCGACCCGGAAATCACGTGGGCCCCACGGGGAAATCACGTGGGCCCCACCCGGAAATCACGTGGGCCCCACCCGGAAATCACGTGGGCCTGACCCGGAAATCACGTGGGCCCCACCCGGAAATCACGTGGGCCCGACCCGGAAATCACGTGGGCCCCACCCGGAAATCACGTGGGCCCGACCCGGAAATCACGTGGGCCCCACCCGGAAATCACGTGGGCCCGACCCGGAAATAACGTGGGCCCCACCCGGAAATCACGTGGGCCCCAACCGGAAATCTCGTGGGCCCGACCCGGAAATCACGTGGGCCCCACCCGGAAATCACGTGGGCCCGACCCGGAAATCACGTGGGCCCCACCCGGAAATCACGTGGGCCCCACGGGGAAATCACGTGGGCCCCACGGGGAAATCACGTGGGCCCGACACGGAAATCACGTGGGCCCCCAGGGGAAATCACGTGGGCCCCACGGGGAAATCACGTGGGCCCGACACGGAAATCACGTGGGCCCCACGGGGAAATCACGTGGGCCCCACGGGGAAATCACGTGGGCCCCACCCGGAAATCACGTGGGCCCCAACCGGAAATCACGTGGGCCCCACCCGGAAATCACGTGGGCCCCACCCGGAAATCACGTGGGCCCCACGGGGAAATCACGTGGGCCCGACACGGAAATCACGTGGGCCCCCAGGGGAAATCACGTGGGCCCCCAGGGGAAATCACGTGGGCCCCACGGGGAAATCACGTGGGCCCCACCCGGAAATCACGTGGGCCCCACCCAGAAATCACGTGGGCCCCACCCGGAAATCACGTGGGCCCCACCCGGAAATCACGTGGGCCCCACCCGGAAATCACGTGGGCCCCACCCGGAAATCACGTGGGCCCCACGGGGAAATCACGTGGGCCCCACCCGGAAATCACGTGGGCCCAAGGGGAAATCACGTGGGCCCCACCCGGAAATCACGTGGGCCCCACCCGGAAATCACGTGGGCCCCACGGGGAAATCACGTGGGTCCCACGGGGAAATCACGTGGGCCCCACCCGGAAACCACGTGGGCCCCACGGGGAAATCACGTGGGCCCCCAGGGGAAATCACGTGGGCCCCCAGGGGAAATCACCTGGGCCCCACGGGGAAATCACGTCGGCCCCTCGGGGAAATCACGTGGGCCCCCAGGGGAAATCACGTGGGCCCCCAGGGGAAATCACGTGGGCCCCACCCGGAAATCACGTGGGCCCCACCCGGAAATCACGTGGGCCCCACCCGGAAATCACGTGGGCCCCACGGGGAAATCACGTGGGCCCCACCCGGAAATCACGTGGGCCCCACCCGGAAATCACGTGGGCCCCACCCGGAAATCACGTGGGCCCCACGGGGAAATCACGTGGGCCCCCAGGGGAAATCACGTGGGCCCCCAGGGGAAATCACGTGGGACCCACGGGGAAATCACGTCGGCCCCTCGGGGAAATCACGTGGGCCCCACCCGGAAATCACGTGGGCCCCACGGGGAAATCACGTGGGCCCCACCCGGAAATCACGTGGGCCACACCCGGAAATCACGTGGGCCCCACGGGGAAATCACGTGGGCCCCACCCGGAAATCACGTGGGCCACACCCGGAAATCACGTGGGCCCCACGGGGAAATCACGTGGGCCCCCAGGGGAAATCACGTGGGCCCCCAGGGGAAATCACGTGGGCCCCAGCCGGAAATCACGTGGGCCCCACCCGGAAATCACGTCGGCCCCACGGGGAAATCACGTGGGCCCCACGGGGAAATCACGTGGGCCCCAGCCGGAAATCACGTGGGCCCCACCCGGAAATCACGTGGGCCCCACCCGGAAATCACGTGGGCCCCACCCGGAAATGACGTGGGCCCCACCCGGAAATCACGTGGGCCCCCAGGGGAAATCACGTGGGCCCCCAGGGGAAATCACGTGGGCCCCACCCGGAAATCACGTGGGCCCCACCCGGAAATCACGTGGGCCCCACGGGGAAATCACGTGGGCCCCACCCGGAAATCACGTGGGCCCCACCCGGAAATCACGTTGGCCCCACGGGGAAATCACGTGGGCCCCCAGGGGAAATCACGTGGGCCCCCAGGGGAAATCACGTGGGCCCCACCCGGAAATCACGTGGGCCCCACCCGGAAATCACGTGGGCCCCACCCGGAAATCACGTGGGCCCCACGGGGAAATCACGTGGGCCCCACCCGGAAATCACGTGGGCCCCCAGGGGAAATCACGTGGGCCCCACCCGGAAATCACGTGGGCCCCACCCGGAAATCACGTGGGCCCCACCCGGAAATCACGTGGGCCCCACGGGGAAATCACGTGGGCCCCACCCGGAAATCACGTGGGCCCCCAGGGGAAATCACGTGGGCCCCCAGGGGAAATCACGTGGGCCCCCAGGGGAAATCACGTGGGAACCCAGGGGAAATCACGTGGGACCCACGGGGAAATCACGTGGGCCCGACCCGGAAATCACGTGGGCCCCACACGGAAATCACGTGGGCCCCACGGGGAAATCACGTGGGCCCCACCCGGAAATCACGTGGGCCCCCAGGGGAAATCACGTGGGCCCCGAGGGGAAATCACGAGGCCCCACGGGGAAATCACGTGGGCC
This sequence comes from Ovis ammon polii x Ovis aries, assembly GCA_023701655.1. Classification (NCBI taxonomy): domain Eukaryota; kingdom Metazoa; phylum Chordata; class Mammalia; order Artiodactyla; family Bovidae; genus Ovis; species Ovis ammon polii x Ovis aries. Next base: position 63,316,826 of record CM043072.1, read on the forward strand.
CCACCCGGAAATCACGTGGGCCCCACCCGGAAATCACGTGGGCCCCACGGGGAAATCACGTGGGCCCCACCCGGAAATCACGAGGGCCCCACGGGGAAATCACGTGGGCCCCACCCGGAAATTACGTGGGCCCCACCCGGAAATCACGTGGGCCCCACCCGGAAATCACGTGGGCCCCACGGGGAAATCACGTGGGCCCCAACCGGAAATCACGTGGGCCCCACCCGGAAATCACGTGGGCCCCACCCGGAAATCACGTGGGCCCCACCCGGAAATCACGTGGGCCCCACCCGGAAATCACGTGGGCCCCACGGGGAAATCACGTGGGCCCCACCCGGAAATCACGTGGGCCCCACCCGGAAATCAAGTGGGCCCCACCCGGAAATCACGTGGGCCCCACGGGGAAATCACGTGGGCCCCCAGGGGAAATCACGTGGGCCCCCAGGGGAAATCACGTGGGCCCCACGGGGAAATCACGTGGGCCCCACCCGGAAATCACGTGGGCCCCACCCAGGAATCACGTGGGCCCCACGGGGAAATAACGTGGGCCCCACCCGGAAATCACGTGGGCCCCCAGGGGAAATCACGTGGGCCCCCAGGGGAAATCACGTGGGCCCCACGGGGAAATCTCGTGGGCCCCACCCGGAAATCACGTGGGCCCCACCCGGAAATCACGTGGGCCCCACCCGGAAATCACGTGGGCCCCACGGGGAAATCACGTGGGCCCCACCCGGAAATCACGTGGGCCCCACGGGGAAATCACGTGGGCCCCACCCGGAAATCACGTGGGCCCCACCCAGAAATCACGTGGGCCCCACCCGGAAATCACGTGGGCCCCACCCGGAAATCACGTGGGCCCCACGGGGAAATCACGTGGGCCCCACCCTGAAATCACGTGGGCCCCACCCGGAAATCACGTGGGCCCCACCCGAAAATCACGTGGGCCCCACGGGGAAATCACGTGGGCCCCCAGGGGAAATCACGTGGGCACCCAGGGGAAATCACGTGGGCCCCACGGGGAAATCACGTCGGCACCTCGGGGAAATCACGTGGGCCCCCAGGGGAAATCACGTGGGCCCCCAGGGGAAATCACGTGGGCCCCCAGGGGAAATCACGTGGGCCCCACGGGGAAATCACGTGGGCCCCAAGGGGAAATCACGTGGGCCCCAACCGGAAATCACGTGGGCCCCACCCGGAATTCACGTGGGCCCCACCCGGAAATCACGTGGGCCCCACGGGGAAATCACGTGGTCCCCACGGGGAAATCACGTGGGCCCCACCCGGAAATCACGTGGGCCCCACCCGGAAATCACGTGGGCCCCACCCGGAAATCACGTGGGCCCCACCCGGAAATCACGTGGGCCCCACGGGGAAATCACGTGGGCCCCCAGGGGAAATCACGTGGGCCCCACCCGGAAATCACGTGGGCCCCACGGGGAAATCACGTGGGCCCCCAGGGGAAATCACGTGGGCCCCACCCGGAAATCACGTGGGCCCCACGGGGAAATCACGTGGGACCCACCCGGAAATCACGTGGGACCCACCCGGAAATCACGTGGGCCCCACCCGGAAATCACGTGGGCCCCACCCGGAAATCACGTGGGCCCCACCCGGAAATCACGTGGGCCCCACCCGGAAATCACGTGGGCCCCACGGGGAAATCACGTGGGCCCCCAGGGGAAATCACGTGGGCCCCCTGGGGAAATCACGTGGGCCCAACGGGGAAATCACGTGGGCCCCACGGGGAAATCACGTGGGCCCCACGGGGAAATCACATCGGCCCCTCGGGGAAATCACGTGGGCCCCCAGGGGAAATCACGTGGGCCCCCAGGGGAAATCACGTGGGCCCCCAGGGGAAATCACGTGGGCCCCACCAGGAAATCACGTGGGCCCCACCCGGAAATCACGTGGGCCCCACCCGGAAATCACGTGGGCCCCACCCGGAAATCACGTGGGCCCCACGGGGAAATCACGTGGGACCCACCCGGAAATCACGTGGGCCCCACGGGGAAATCACGTGGGCCCCACCCGGAAATCACGTGGGCCCCACGGGGAAATCACGTGGGCCCCACCTGGAAATCACGTGGGCCCCACCCGGAAATCACGTGGGCCCCACGGGGAAATCACGTGGGCCCCACGGGGAAATCACGTGGGCCCCACCCGGAAATCACGTGGGCCCCAACCGGAAATCACGTGGGCCCCACCCGGAAATCACGTGGCGCCGACCCGGAAATCACGTGGGCCCCACGGGGAAATCACGTGGGCCCCACCCGGAAATCACGTGGGCCCCACCCGGAAATCACGTGGGCCTGACCCGGAAATCACGTGGGCCCCACCCGGAAATCACGTGGGCCCGACCCGGAAATCACGTGGGCCCCACCCGGAAATCACGTGGGCCCGACACGGAAATCACGTGGGCCCCACCCGGAAATCACGTGGGCCCGACCCGGAAATAACGTGGGCCCCACCCGGAAATCACGTGGGCCCCAACCGGAAATCTCGTGGGCCCGACCCGGAAATCACGTGGGCCCCACCCGGAAATCACGTGGGCCCGACCCGGAAATCACGTGGGCCCCACCCGGAAATCACGTGGGCCCCACGGGGAAATCACGTGGGCCCCACGGGGAAATCACGTGGGCCCGACACGGAAATCACGTGGGCCCCCAGGGGAAATCACGTGGGCCCCACGGGGAAATCACGTGGGCCCGACACGGAAATCACGTGGGCCCCACGGGGAAATCACGTGGGCCCCACGGGGAAATCACGTGGGCCCCACCCGGAAATCACGTGGGCCCCAACCGGAAATCACGTGGGCCCCACCCGGAAATCACGTGGGCCCCACCCGGAAATCACGTGGGCCCCACGGGGAAATCACGTGGGCCCGACACGGAAATCACGTGGGCCCCCAGGGGAAATCACGTGGGCCCCCAGGGGAAATCACGTGGGCCCCACGGGGAAATCACGTGGGCCCCACCCGGAAATCACGTGGGCCCCACCCAGAAATCACGTGGGCCCCACCCGGAAATCACGTGGGCCCCACCCGGAAATCACGTGGGCCCCACCCGGAAATCACGTGGGCCCCACCCGGAAATCACGTGGGCCCCACGGGGAAATCACGTGGGCCCCACCCGGAAATCACGTGGGCCCAAGGGGAAATCACGTGGGCCCCACCCGGAAATCACGTGGGCCCCACCCGGAAATCACGTGGGCCCCACGGGGAAATCACGTGGGTCCCACGGGGAAATCACGTGGGCCCCACCCGGAAACCACGTGGGCCCCACGGGGAAATCACGTGGGCCCCCAGGGGAAATCACGTGGGCCCCCAGGGGAAATCACCTGGGCCCCACGGGGAAATCACGTCGGCCCCTCGGGGAAATCACGTGGGCCCCCAGGGGAAATCACGTGGGCCCCCAGGGGAAATCACGTGGGCCCCACCCGGAAATCACGTGGGCCCCACCCGGAAATCACGTGGGCCCCACCCGGAAATCACGTGGGCCCCACGGGGAAATCACGTGGGCCCCACCCGGAAATCACGTGGGCCCCACCCGGAAATCACGTGGGCCCCACCGGAAATCACGTGGGCCCCACGGGGAAATCACGTGGGCCCCCAGGGGAAATCACGTGGGCCCCCAGGGGAAATCACGTGGGACCCACGGGGAAATCACGTCGGCCCCTCGGGGAAATCACGTGGGCCCCACCCGGAAATCACGTGGGCCCCACGGGGAAATCACGTGGGCCCCACCCGGAAATCACGTGGGCCACACCCGGAAATCACGTGGGCCCCACGGGGAAATCACGTGGGCCCCACCCGGAAATCACGTGGGCCACACCCGGAAATCACGTGGGCCCCACGGGGAAATCACGTGGGCCCCCAGGGGAAATCACGTGGGCCCCCAGGGGAAATCACGTGGGCCCCAGCCGGAAATCACGTGGGCCCCACCCGGAAATCACGTCGGCCCCACGGGGAAATCACGTGGGCCCCACGGGGAAATCACGTGGGCCCCAGCCGGAAATCACGTGGGCCCCACCCGGAAATCACGTGGGCCCCACCCGGAAATCACGTGGGCCCCACCCGGAAATGACGTGGGCCCCACCCGGAAATCACGTGGGCCCCCAGGGGAAATCACGTGGGCCCCCAGGGGAAATCACGTGGGCCCCACCCGGAAATCACGTGGGCCCCACCCGGAAATCACGTGGGCCCCACGGGGAAATCACGTGGGCCCCACCCGGAAATCACGTGGGCCCCACCCGGAAATCACGTTGGCCCCACGGGGAAATCACGTGGGCCCCCAGGGGAAATCACGTGGGCCCCCAGGGGAAATCACGTGGGCCCCACCCGGAAATCACGTGGGCCCCACCCGGAAATCACGTGGGCCCCACCCGGAAATCACGTGGGCCCCACGGGGAAATCACGTGGGCCCCACCCGGAAATCACGTGGGCCCCCAGGGGAAATCACGTGGGCCCCACCCGGAAATCACGTGGGCCCCACCCGGAAATCACGTGGGCCCCACCCGGAAATCATGTGGGCCCCACCCGGAAATCACGTGGGCCCCACCCGGAAATCACGTGGGCCCCACGGGGAAATCACGTGGGACCCACCCGGAAATCACGTGGGACCCACGGGGAAATCACTTGGGCCCCACCCGGAAATCACGTGGGCCCCACGGGGAAATCACGTGGGCCCCACCCGGAAATCACGTGGGCCCCACTGGGAAATCACGTGGGCCCCACCCGGAAATCACGTGGGCCCCCAGGGGAAATCTCGTGGGCCCCACGGGGAATTCACGTGGGCCCCACCCGGAAATCACGTGGGCCCCACCCGGAAATCACGTGGGCCCCACCCGGAAATCACGTGGGCCCCACCCGGAAATCACGTGGGCCCCACCCGGAAATCACGTGGGCCCCACCCGGAAATCACGTGGGCCCCAAGGGGAAATCACGTGGGCCCCACCCGGAAATCACGTGGGCCCCAACCGGAAATCACGTGGGCCCCACCCGGAAATCACGTGGGCCCCACCCGGAAATCACGTGGGCCCCCAGGGGAAATCACGTGGGCCCCCAGGGGAAATCACGTGGGCCCAACGGGGAAATCATGTGGGCCCCACGGGGAAATCACGTGGGCCCCACGGGGAAATCACGTGGGCCCCCAGGGGAAATCACGTGGGCCCCCAGGGGAAATCACGTGGGCCCCCAGGGGAAATCACGTGGGCCCCCAGGGGAAATCACGTGGGCCCCACCCGGAAATCACGTGGGCCCCACCCGGAAATCACGTGGTCCCCACCCGGAAATCACGTGGGCCCCACCCGAAAATCACGTGGTCCCCACCCGGAAATCACGTGGTCCCTACCCGGAAATCACGTGGGCCCCACCCGAAAATCACGTGGGCTCTCAGGGGAAATCACGTGGGCCCCACCCGGAATCACGTGGGACCCACGGGGAAATCACGTGGGCCCCACCCGGAAATCACGTGGGCCCCCGGGGAAATCACGTGGGACCCACCCGGAAATCACGTGGGACCCACGGGGAAATCACGTGGGCCCCACCCGGAAATCACGTGGGCCCCCAGGGGAAATCACGTGGGCCCCACGGGGAAATCACGTGGGCCCCACCCGGAAATCACGTGGGCCCCAACCGGAAATCACGTGGGCCCCACCCGGAAATCACGTGGGCCCGACCCGGAAATCACGTGGGCCCCACGGGGAAATCACGTGGGCCCCACCCGGAAATCACGTGGGCCCCACCCGGAAATCACGTGGGCCCGACCCGGAAATCACGTGGTCCCCACCCGGAAATCACGTGGGCCCGACCCGGAAATCACGTGGGCCCCACCCGGAAATCACGTGGGCCCGACCCGGAAATCACGTGGGCCCCACCCGGAAATCACGTGGGCCCCAACCGGAAATCTCGTGGGCCCGACCCGGAAATCACGTGGGCCCCACCCGGAAATCACGTGGGCCCGACCCGGAAATCACGTGGGCCCCACCCGGAAATCACGTGGGCCCCACGGGGAAATCACGTGGGCCCCACGGGGAAATCACGTGGGCCCGACACGGAAATCACGTGGGCCCCCAGGGGAAATCACGTGGGCCCCCAGGGGAAATCACGTGGGCCCCACGGGGAAATCACGTGGGCCCCACGGGGAAATCACGTGGGCCCCACCCGGAAATCACGTGGGCCCCACCCAGAAATCACGTGGGTCCCACCCGGAAATCACGTGGGCCCCACCCGGAAATCACGTGGGCCCCACCCGGAAATCACGTGGGCCCCACCCGGAAATCACGTGGGCCCCACCCGGAAATCACGTGGGCCCCACCCGGAAATCACGTGGGCCCCACGGGGAAATCACGTGGGCCCCCAGGGGAAATCACGTGGGCCCCCAGGGGAAATCACGTGGGCCCCACGGGGAAATCACGTGGGCCCCACCCGGAAATCACGTGGGCCCCACCCAGAAATCACGTGGGCCCCACGGGGAAATCACGTGGGCCCCACCCGGAAATCACGTGGGCCCCCAGGGGAAATCACGTGGGCCCCCAGGGGAAATCACGTGGGCCCCACGGGGAAATCTCGTGGGCCCCACCCGGAAATCACGTGGGCCCCACCTGGAAATCACGTGGGCCCCACCCGAAAATCACGTGGGCCCCACGGGGAAATCACGTGGGCCCCCAGGGGAAATCACGTGGGCACCCAGGGGAAATCACGTGGGCCCCACGGGGAAATCACGTCGGCACCTCGGGGAAATCACTTGGGCCCCCAGGGAAAATCACGTGGGCCCCCAGGGGAAATCACGTGGGCCCCCAGGGGAAATCACGTGTGCCCCACGGGGAAATCACGTGGGCCCCAACCGGAAATCACGTGGGCCCCACCCGGAATTCACGTGGGCCCCACCCAGAAATCACGTGGGCCCCACGGGGAAATCACGTGGTCCCCACGGGAAATCACGTGGGCGCCACCCGGAAATCACGTGGGCCCCACCCGGAAATCACGTGGGCCCCACCCGGAAATCACGTGGGCCCCACCCGGAAATCACGTGGGCCCCACCCGGAAATCACGTGGGCCCCACGGGGAAATCACGTGGGACCCACCCGGAAATCACGTGGGCCTCACGGGGAAATCACGTGGGCCCCACCCGGAAATCACGTGGGCCCCACGGGGAAATCACGTGGGCCCCACCCGGAAATCACGTGGGCCCCACGGGGAAATCACGTGGGCCCCACCCGGAAATCACGTGGGCCCCACCCGAAAATCACGTGGGCCCCACGGGGAAATCACGTGGGCCCCACCCGGAAATCACGTGGGCCCCACCCGGAAATCACGTGGGCCCCACCCGGAAATCACGTGGGCCCCACCCGGAAATCACGTGGGCCCCACGGGGAAATCACGTGGGCCCGACCCGGAAATCACGTGGGCCCCCAGGGGAAATCACGTGGGCCCCCAGGGGAAATCACGTGGGCCCCACGGGGAAATCACGTGGGCCCCACCCGGAAATCACGTGGGCCCCACCCGGAAATCACGTGGGCCCCACCCGGAAATCACGTGGGCCCCACCCGGAAATCACGTGGGCCCCACCCGGAAATCACGTGGGCCCCACGGGGAAATCACGTGGGCCCCACCCGGAAATCACGTGGGCCCCACGGGGAAATCACGTGGGCCCCACCCGGAAATCACGTGGGCCCCCAGGGGAAATCACGTGGGCCCCCAGGGGAAATCACGTGGGCCCCACGGGGAAATCTCGTGGGCCCCACCCGGAAATCACGTGGGCCCCACCTGGAAATCACGCGGGCCCCACCCGAAAATCACGTGGGCCCCACGGGGAAATCACGTGGGCCCCCAGGGGAAATCACGTGGGCACCCAGGGGAAATCACGTGGGCCCCACGGGGAAACAACGTCGGCACCTCGGGGAAATCACTTGGGCCCCCAGGGAAAATCACGTGGGCCCCCAGGGGAAATCACGTGGGCCCCCAGGGGAAATCACGTGTGCCCCACGGGGAAATCACGTGGGCCCCACCCGGAAATCACGTGGGCCCCACCCGGAAATCACGTGGGCCCCACCCGGAAATCACGTGGGCCCCACCCGGAAATCACGTGGGCCCCACGGGGAAATCACGTGGGCCCCACCCGGAAATCACGTGGGCCCCACTGGGAAATCACGTGGGCCCCACCCGGAAATCACGTGGGCCCCCAGGGGAAATCTCGTGGGCCCCACGGGGAAATCACGTGGGCCCCACCCGGAAATCACGTGGGCCCCACCCGGAAATCACGTGGGCCCCACCCGGAAATCACGTGGGCCCCACCCGGAAATCACGTGGGCCCCACCCGGAAATCACGTGGGCCCCACCCGGAAATCACGTGGGCCCCAAGGGGAAATCACGTGGGCCCCACCCGGAAATCACGTGGGCCCCAACCGGAAATCACGTGGGCCCCACCCGGAAATCACGTGGGCCCCACCCGGAAATCACGTGGGCCCCCAGGGGAAATCACGTGGGCCCCCAGGGGAAATCACGTGGGCCCAACGGGGAAATCATGTGGGCCCCACGGGGAAATCACGTGGGCCCCACGGGGAAATCACGTGGGCCCCCAGGGGAAATCACGTGGGCCCCCAGGGGAAATCACGTGGGCCCCCAGGGGAAATCACGTGGGCCCCACCCGGAAATCACGTGGGCCCCACCCGGAAATCACGTGGGCCCCACCCGGAAATCACGTGGTCCCCACCCGGAAATCACGTGGGCCCCACCCGAAAATCACGTGGTCCCCACCCGGAAATCACGTGGTCCCTACCCGGAAATCACGTGGGCCCCACCCGAAAATCACGTGGGCCCTCAGGGGAAATCACGTGGGCCCCACCCGGAATCACGTGGGACCCACGGGGAAATCACGTGGGCCCCACCCGGAAATCACGTGGGCCCCCAGGGGAAATCACGTGGGACCCACCGGGAAATCACGTGGGACCCACGGGGAAATCACGTGGGCCCCACCCGGAAATCACGTGGGCCCCCAGGGGAAATCACGTGGGCCCCACGGGGAAATCACGTGGGCCCCACCCGGAAATCACGTGGGCCCCAACCGGAAATCACGTGGGCCCCACCCGGAAATCACGTGGGCCCGACCCGGAAATCACGTGGGCCCCACGGGGAAATCACGTGGGCCCCACCCGGAAATCACGTGGGCCCCACCCGGAAATCACGTGGGCCCGACCCGGAAATCACGTGGGCCCCACCCGGAAATCACGTGGGCCCGACCCGGAAATCACGTGGGCCCCACCCGGAAATCACGTGGGCCCGACCCGGAAATCACGTGGGCCCCACCCGGAAATCACGTGGGCCCCAACCGGAAATCTCGTGGGCCCGACCCGGAAATCACGTGGGCCCCACCCGGAAATCACGTGGGCCCGACCCGGAAATCACGTGGGCCCCACCCGGAAATCACGTGGGCCCCACCCGGAAATCACGTGGGCCCCACGGGGAAATCACGTGGGCCCGACACGGAAATCACGTGGGCCCCCAGGGGAAATCACGTGGGCCCCCAGGGGAAATCACGTGGGCCCCACGGGGAAATCACGTGGGCCCCACGGGGAAATCACGTGGGCCCCACCCGGAAATCACGTGGGCCCCACCCAGAAATCACGTGGGCCCCACCCGGAAATCACGTGGGCCCCACCCGGAAATCACGTGGGCCCCACCCGGAAATCACGTGGGCCCCACCCGGAAATCACGTGGGCCCCACCCGGAAATCACGTGGGCCCCACCCGGAAATCACGTGGGCCCCACGGGGAAATCACGTGGGTCCCACCCGGAAATCACGTGGGCCCCACCCGGAAATCACGTGGGCCCCACCCGGAAATCACGTGGGCCCCACGGGGAAATCACGTGGGCCCCCAGGGGAAATCACGTGGGCCCCCAGGGGAAATCACGTGGGCCCCACGGGGAAATCACGTGGGCCCCACCCGGAAATCACGTGGGCCCCACCCAGAAATCACGTGGGCCCCACGGGGAAATCACGTGGGCCCCACCCGGAAATCACGTGGGCCCCCAGGGGAAATCACGTGGGCCCCCAGGGGAAATCACGTGGGCCCCACGGGGAAATCTCGTGGGCCCCACCCGGAAATCACGTGGGCCCCACCTGGAAATCACGTGGGCCCCACCCGAAAATCACGTGGGCCCCACGGGGAAATCACGTGGGCCCCCAGGGGAAATCACGTGGGCACCCAGGGGAAATCACGTGGGCCCCACGGGGAAATCACGTCGGCACCTCGGGGAAATCACTTGGGCCCCCAGGGAAAATCACGTGGGCCCCCAGGGGAAATCACGTGGGCCCCCAGGGGAAATCACGTGTGCCCCACGGGGAAATCACGTGGGCCCCAACCGGAAATCACGTGGGCCCCACCCGGAATTCACGTGGGCCCCACCCAGAAATCACGTGGGCCCCACGGGGAAATCACGTGGTCCCCACGGGGAAATCACGTGGGCCCCACCCGGAAATCACGTGGGCCCCACCCGGAAATCACGTGGGCCCCACCCGGAAATCACGTGGGCCCCACCCGGAAATCACGTGGGCCCCACCCGGAAATCACGTGGGCCCCACGGGGAAATCACGTGGGACCCACCCGGAAATCACGTGGGCCTCACGGGGAAATCACGTGGGCCCCACCCGGAAATCACGTGGGCCCCACGGGGAAATCACGTGGGCCCCACCCGGAAATCACGTGGGCCCCACGGGGAAATCACGTGGGCCCCACCCGGAAATCACGTGGGCCCCACCCGAAAATCACGTGGGCCCCACGGGGAAATCACGTGGGCCCCACCCGGAAATCACGTGGGCCCCACCCGGAAATCACGTGGGCCCCACCCGGAAATCACGTGGGCCCCACCCGGAAATCACGTGGGCCCCACGGGGAAATCACGTGGGCCCGACCCGGAAATCACGTGGGCCCCCAGGGGAAATCACGTGGGCCCCCAGGGGAAATCACGTGGGCCCCACGGGGAAATCACGTGGGCCCCACCCGGAAATCACGTGGGCCCCACCCGGAAATCACGTGGGCCCCACCCGGAAATCACGTGGGCCCCACCCGGAAATCACGTGGGCCCCACGGGGAAATCACGTGGGCCCCACCCGGAAATCACGTGGGCCCCACGGGGAAATAACGTGGGCCCCACCCGGAAATCACGTGGGCCCCCAGGGGAAATCACGTGGGCCCCCAGGGGAAATCACGTGGGCCCCACGGGGAAATCTCATGGGCCCCACCCGGAAATCACGTGGGCCCCACCTGGAAATCACGTGGGCCCCACCCGAAAATCACGTGGGCCCCACGGGGAAATCACGTGGGCCCCCAGGGGAAATCACGTGGGCACCCAGGGGAAATCACGTGGGCCCCACGGGGAAATCACGTCGGCACCTCGGGGAAATCACTTGGGCCCCAACCGGAAATCACGTGGGCCCCACCCGGAATTCACGTGGGCCCCACCCAGAAATCACGTGGTCCCCACGGGGAAATCACGTGGTCCCCACGGGGAAATCACGTGGGCCCCACCCGGAAATCACGTGGGCCCCACCCGGAAATCACGTGGGCCCCACCCGGAAATCACGTGGGCCCCACCCGGAAATCACGTGGGCCCCACCCGGAAATCACGTGGGCCCCACGGGGAAATCACGTGGGACCCACCCGGAAATCACGTGGGCCTCACGGGGAAATCACGTGGGCCCCACCCGGAAATCACGTGGGCCCCACGGGGAAATCACGTGGGCCCCACCCGGAAATCACGTGGGCCCCACGGGGAAATCACGTGGGCCCCACCCGGAAATCACGTGGGCCCCCAGGGGAAATCACGTGGGCCCCCAGGGGAAATCACGTGGGCCCAACGGGGAAATCATGTGGGCCCCCAGGGGAAATCACGTGGGCCCCACGGGGAAATCACGTGGGCCCCCAGGGGAAATCACGTGGGCCCCCAGGGAAAATCACGTGGGCCCCCAGGGGAAATCACGTGGGCCCCACCCGGAAATCACGTGGGCCCCACCCGGAAATCACGTGGGCCCCACCCGGAAATCACGTGGTCCCCACCCGGAAATCACGTGGGCCCCACCCGAAAATCACGTGGTCTCCACCCGGAAATCACGTGGTCCCTACCCGGAAATCACGTGGGCCCCACCCGATAATCACGTGGGCCCTCAGGGGAAATCACGTGGGCCCCACCCGGAATCACGTGGGACCCACGGGGAAATCACGTGGGCCCCACCCGGAAATCACGTGGGCCCCCAGGGGAAATCACGTGGGACCCACCCGGAAATCACGTGGGACCCACGGGGAAATCACGTGGGCCCCACCCGGAAATCACGTGGGCCCCCAGGGGAAATCACGTGGGCCCCACGGGGAAATCACGTGGGCCCCACCCGGAAATCACGTGGGCCCCAACCGGAAATCACGTGGGCCCCACCCGGAAATCACGTGGGCCCGACCCGGAAATCACGTGGGCCCCACGGGGAAATCACGTGGGCCCCACCCGGAAATCACGTGGGCCCCACCCGGAAATCACGTGGGCCCGACCCGGAAATCACGTGGGCCCCACCCGGAAATCACGTGGGCCCGACCCGGAAATCACGTGGGCCCCACCCGGAAATCACGTGGGCCCGACCCGGAAATCACGTGGGCCCCACCCGGAAATCACGTGGGCCCCAACCGGAAATCTCGTGGGCCCGACCCGGAAATCACGTGGGCCCCACCCGGAAATCACGTGGGCCCGACCCGGAAATCACGTGGGCCCCACCCGGAAATCACGTGGGCCCCACGGGGAAATCACGTGGGCCCCACGGGGAAATCACGTGGGCCCGACACGGAAATCACGTGGGCCCCCAGGGGAAATCACGTGGGCCCCCAGGGGAAATCACGTGGGCCCCACGGGGAAATCACGTGGGCCCCACGGGGAAATCACGTGGGCCCCACCCGGAAATCACGTGGGCCCCACCCAGAAATCACGTGGGCCCCACACGGAAATCACGTGGGCCCCACCCGGAAATCACGTGGGCCCCACCCGGAAATCACGTGGGCCCCACGAAGAAATCACGTGGGCCCCACCCGGAAATCACGTGGGCCCCACGGGGAAATCACGTGGGCCCCACCCGGAAATCACGTGGGCCACACCCGGAAATCACGTGGGCCCCACGGGGAAATCACGTGGGCCCCCAGGGGAAATCACGTGGGCCCCCAGGGGAAATCACGTGGGCCCCAGCCGGAAATCACGTGGGCCCCACCCGGAAATCACGTCGGCCCCACGGGGAAATCACGTGGGCCCCACGGGGAAATCACGTGGGCCCCAGCCGGAAATCACGTGGGCCCCACCCGGAAATCACGTGGGCCCCACCCGGAAATCACGTGGGCCCCACCCGGAAATGACGTGGGCCCCACCCGGAAATCACGTGGGCCCCCAGGGGAAATCACGTGGGCCCCCAGGGGAAATCACGTGGGCCCCACCCGGAAATCACGTGGGCCCCACCCGGAAATCACGTGGGCCCCACCCGGAAATCACGTGGGCCCCACGGGGAAATCACGTGGGACCCACCCGGAAATCACGTGGGACCCACGGGGAAATCACTTGGGCCCCACCCGGAAATCACGTGGGCCCCACGGGGAAATCACGTGGGCCCCACCCGGAAATCACGTGGGCCCCACTGGGAAATCACGTGGGCCCCACCCGGAAATCACGTGGGCCCCCAGGGGAAATCACGTGGGCCCCACGGGGAAATCACGTGGGCCCCACCCGGAAATCACGTGGGCCCCACCCGGAAATCACGTGGGCCCCACCCGGAAATCACGTGGGCCCCACCCGGAAATCACGTGGGCCCCACCCGGAAATCACGTGGGCCCCACCCGGAAATCACGTGGGCCCCAAGGGGAAATCACGTGGGCCCCACCCGGAAATCACGTGGGCCCCAACCGGAAATCACGTGGGCCCCACCCGGAAATCACGTGGGCCCCACCCGGAAATCACGTGGGCCCCCAGGGGAAATCACGTGGGCCCCCAGGGGAAATCACGTGGGCCCCACGGGGAAATCATGTGGGCCCCACGGGGAAATCACGTGGGCCCCACGGGGAAATCACGTGGGCCCCCAGGGGAAATCACGTGGGCCCCCAGGGGAAATCACGTGGGCCCCCAGGGGAAATCACGTGGGCCCCACCCGGAAATCACGTGGGCCCCACCCGGAAATCACGTGGGCCCCACCCGGAAATCACGTGGTCCCCACCCGGAAATCACGTGGGCCCCACCCGAAAATCACGTGGTCCCCACCCGGAAATCACGTGGTCCCTACCCGGAAATCACGTGGGCCCCACCCGAAATTCACGTGGGCCCTCAGGGGAAATCACGTGGGCCCCACCCGGAATCACGTGGGACCCACGGGGAAATCACGTGGGCCCCACCCGGAAATCACGTGGGCCCCCAGGGGAAATCACGTGGGACCCACCCGGAAATCACGTGGGACCCACGGGGAAATCACGTGGGCCCCACCCGGAAATCACGTGGGCCCCCAGGGGAAATCACGTGGGCCCCACGGGGAAATCACGTGGGCCCCACCCGGAAATCACGTGGGCCCCAACCGGAAATCACGTGGGCCCCACCCGGAAATCACGTGGGCCCGACCCGGAAATCACGTGGGCCCCACGGGGAAATCACGTGGGCCCCACCCGGAAATCACGTGGGCCCCACCCGGAAATCACGTGGGCCCGACCCGGAAATCACGTGGGCCCCACCCGGAAATCACGTGGGCCCGACCCGGAAATCACGTGGGCCCCACCCGGAAATCACGTGGGCCCGACCCGGAAATCACGTGGGCCCCACCCGGAAATCACGTGGGCCCCAACCGGAAATCTCGTGGGCCCGACCCGGAAATCACGTGGGCCCCACCCGGAAATCACGTGGGCCCGACCCGGAAATCACGTGGGCCCCACCCGGAAATCACGTGGGCCCCACGGGGAAATCACGTGGGCCCCACGGGGAAATCACGTGGGCCCGACACGGAAATCACGTGGGCCCCCAGGGGAAATCACGTGGGCCCCCAGGGGAAATCACGTGGGCCCCACGGGGAAATCACGTGGGCCCCACGGGGAATTCACGTGGGCCCCACCCGGAAATCACGTGGGCCCCACCCAGAAATCACGTGGGCCCCACCCGGAAATCACGTGGGCCCCACCCGGAAATCACGTGGGCCCCACCCGGAAATCACGTGGGCCCCACCCGGAAATCACGTGGGCCCCACCCGGAAATCACGTGGGCCCCACGGGGAAATCACGTGGGTCCCACCCGGAAATCACGTGGGCCCCACCCGGAAATCACGTGGGCCCCACCCGGAAATCACGTGGGCCCCACGGGGAAATCACGTGGGCCCCCAGGGGAAATCACGTGGCCCCCCAGGGGAAATCACGTGGGCCCCACGGGGAAATCACGTGGGCCCCACGGGGAAATCTCGTGGGCCCCACCCGGAAATCACGTGGGCCCCACCTGGAAATCACGTGGGCCCCACCCGAAAATCACGTGGGCCCCACGGGGAAATCACGTGGGCCCCCAGGGGAAATCACGTGGGCACCCAGGGGAAATCACGTGGGCCCCACGGGGAAATCACGTCGGCTCCTCGGGGAAATCACTTGGGCCCCCAGGGAAAATCACGTGGGCCCCCAGGGGAAATCACGTGGGCCCCCAGGGGAAATCACGTGTGCCCCACGGGGAAATCACGTGGGCCCCAACCGGAAATCACGTGGGCCCCACCCGGAATTCACGTGGGCCCCACCCAGAAATCACGTGGGCCCCACGGGGAAATCACGTGGTCCCCACGGGGAAATCACGTGGGCCCCACCCGGAAATCACGTGGGCCCCACCCGGAAATCACGTGGGCCCCACCCGGAAATCACGTGGGCCCCACCCGGAAATCACGTGGGCCCCACCCGGAAATCACGTGGGCCCCACGGGGAAATCACGTGGGACCCACCCGGAAATCACGTGGGCCTCACGGGGAAATCACGTGGGCCCCACCCGGAAATACGAGGGCCCCACCCGGAAATCACGTCGGCCCCACGGGGAAATCACGTGGGCCCCACGGGGAAATCACGTGGGCCCCAGCCGGAAATCACGTGGGCCCCACCCGGAAATCACGTGGGCCCCACCCGGAAATCACGTGGGCCCCACCCGGAAATGACGTGGGCCCCACCCGGAAATCACGTGGGCCCCCAGGGGAAATCACGTGGGCCCCCAGGGGAAATCACGTGGGCCCCACCCGGAAATCACGTGGGCCCCACCCGGAAATCACGTGGGCCCCACCCGGAAATCACGTGGGCCCCACGGGGAAATCACGTGGGACCCACCCGGAAATCACGTGGGACCCACGGGGAAATCACTTGGGCCCCACCCGGAAATCACGTGGGCCCCACGGGGAAATCACGTGGGCCCCACCCGGAAATCACGTGGGCCCCACTGGGAAATCACGTGGGCCCCACCCGGAAATCACGTGGGCCCCCAGGGGAAATCACGTGGGACCCACGGGGAAATCACGTGGGCCCCACCCGGAAATCACGTGGGCCCCACCCGGAAATCACGTGGGCCCCACCCGGAAATCACGTGGGCCCCACCCGGAAATCACGTGGGCCCCACCCGGAAATCACGTGGGCCCCACCCGGAAATCACGTGGGCCCCAAGGGGAAATCACGTGGGCCCCACCCGGAAATCACGTGGGCCCCAACCGGAAATCACGTGGGCCCCACCCGGAAATCACGTGGGCCCCACCCGGAAATCACGTGGGCCCCCAGGGGAAATCACGTGGGCCCCCAGGGGAAATCACGTGGGCCCAACGGGGAAATCATGTGGGCCCCACGGGGAAATCACGTGGGCCCCACGGGGAAATCACGTGGGCCCCCAGGGGAAATCACGTGGGCCCCCAGGGAAAATCACGTGGGCCCCCAGGGGAAATCACGTGGGCCCCACCCGGAAATCACGTGGGCCCCACCCGGAAATCACGTGGGCCCCACCCGGAAATCACGTGGTCCCCACCCGGAAATCACGTGGGCCCCACCCGAAAATCACGTGGTCTCCACCCGGAAATCACGTGGTCCCTACCCGGAAATCACGTGGGCCCCACCCGATAATCACGTGGGACCCACGGGGAAATCACGTGGGCCCCACCCGGAATCACGTGGGACCCACGGGGAAATCACGTGGGCCCCACCCGGAAATCACGTGGGCCCCCAGGGGAAATCACGTGGGACCCACCCGGAAATCACGTGGGACCCACGGGGAAATCACGTGGGCCCCACCCGGAAATCACGTGGGCCCCCAGGGGAAATCACGTGGGCCCCACGGGGAAATCACGTGGGCCCCACCCGGAAATCACGTGGGCCCCAACCGGAAATCACGTGGGCCCCACCCGGAAATCACGTGGGCCCGACCCGGAAATCACGTGGGCCCCACGGGGAAATCACGTGGGCCCCACCCGGAAATCACGTGGGCCCCACCCGGAAATCACGTGGGCCCGACCCGGAAATCACGTGGGCCCCACCCGGAAATCACGTGGGCCCGACCCGGAAATCACGTGGGCCCCACCCGGAAATCACGTGGGCCCGACCCGGAAATCACGTGGGCCCCACCCGGAAATCACGTGGGCCCCAACCGGAAATCTCGTGGGCCCGACCCGGAAATCACGTGGGCCCCACCCGGAAATCACGTGGGCCCGACCCGGAAATCACGTGGGCCCCACCCGGAAATCACGTGGGCCCCACGGGGAAATCACGTGGGCCCCACGGGGAAATCACGTGGGCCCGACACGGAAATCACGTGGGCCCCCAGGGGAAATCACGTGGGCCCCCAGGGGAAATCACGTGGGCCCCACGGGGAAATCACGTGGGCCCCACGGGGAAATCACGTGGGCCCCACCCGGAAATCACGTGGGCCCCACCCAGAAATCACGTGGGCCCCACCCGGAAATCACGTGGGCCCCACCCGGAAATCACGTGGGCCCCACCCGGAAATCACGTGGGCCCCACGAGGAAATCACGTGGGCCCCACCCGGAAATCACGTGGGCCCCACGGGGAAATCACGTGGGCCCCACCCGGAAATCACGTGGGCCACACCCGGAAATCACGTGGGCCCCACGGGGAAATCACGTGGGCCCCCAGGGGAAATCACGTGGGACCCCAGGGGAAATCACGTGGGCCCCAGCCGGAAATCACGTGGGCCCCACCCGGAAATCACGTCGGCCCCACGGGGAAATCACGTGGGCCCCACGGGGAAATCACGTGGGCCCCAGCCGGAAATCACGTGGGCCCCACCCGGAAATCACGTGGGCCCCACCCGGAAATCACGTGGGCCCCACCCGGAAATGACGTGGGCCCCACCCGGAAATCACGTGGGCCCCCAGGGGAAATCACGTGGGCCCCCAGGGGAAATCACGTGGGCCCCACCCGGAAATCACGTGGGCCCCACCCGGAAATCACGTGGGCCCCACCCGGAAATCACGTGGGCCCCACGGGGAAATCACGTGGGACCCACCCGGAAATCACGTGGGACCCACGGGGAAATCACTTGGGCCCCACCCGGAAATCACGTGGGCCCCACGGGGAAATCACGTGGGCCCCACCCGGAAATCACGTGGGCCCCACTGGGAAATCACGTGGGCCCCACCCGGAAATCACGTGGGCCCCCAGGGGAAATCACGTGGGCCCCACGGGGAAATCACGTGGGCCCCACCCGGAAATCACGTGGGCCCCACCCGGAAATCACGTGGGCCCCACCCGGAAATCACGTGGGCCCCACCCGGAAATCACGTGGGCCCCACCCGGAAATCACGTGGGCCCCACCCGGAAATCACGTGGGCCCCCAGGGGAAATCACGTGGGCCCCCAGGGGAAATCACGTGGGCCCAACGGGGAAATCATGTGGGCCCCACGGGGAAATCACGTGGGCCCCACGGGGAAATCACGTGGGCCCCCAGGGGAAATCACGTGGGCCCCCAGGGGAAATTACGTGGGCCCCCAGGGGAAATCACGTGGGCCCCACCCGGAAATCACGTGGGCCCCACCCGGAAATCACGTGGGCCCCACCCGGAAATCACGTGGTCCCCACCCGGAAATCACGTGGGCCCCACCCGAAAATCACGTGGTCCCCACCCGGAAATCACGTGGTCCCTACCCGGAAATCACGTGGGCCCCACCCGAAATTCACGTGGGCCCTCAGGGGAAATCACGTGGGCCCCACCCGGAATCACGTGGGACCCACGGGGAAATCACGTGGGCCCCACCCGGAAATCACGTGGGCCCCCAGGGGAAATCACGTGGGACCCACCCGGAAATCACGTGGGACCCACGGGGAAATCACGTGGGCCCCACCCGGAAATCACGTGGGCCCCCAGGGGAAATCACGTGGGCCCCACGGGGAAATCACGTGGGCCCCACCCGGAAATCACGTGGGCCCCAACCGGAAATCACGTGGGCCCCACCCGGAAATCACGTGGGCCCGACCCGGAAATCACGTGGGCCCCACGGGGAAATCACGTGGGCCCCACCCGGAAATCACGTGGGCCCCACCCGGAAATCACGTGGGCCCGACCCGGAAATCACGTGGGCCCCACCCGGAAATCACGTGGGCCCGACCCGGAAATCACGTGGGCCCCACCCGGAAATCACGTGGGCCCGACCCGGAAATCACGTGGGCCCCACCCGGAAATCACGTGGGCCCCAACCGGAAATCTCGTGGGCCCGACCCGGAAATCACGTGGGCCCCACCCGGAAATCACGTGGGCCCGACCCGGAAATCACGTGGGCCCCACCCGGAAATCACGTGGGCCCCACGGGGAAATCACGTGGGCCCCACGGGGAAATCACGTGGGCCCGACACGGAAATCACGTGGGCCCCCAGGGGAAATCACGTGGGCCCCCAGGGGAAATCACGTGGGCCCCACGGGGAAATCACGTGGGCCCCACGGGGAATTCACGTGGGCCCCACCCGGAAATCACGTGGGCCCCACCCAGAAATCACGTGGGCCCCACCCGGAAATCACGTGGGCCCCACCCGGAAATCACGTGGGCCCCACCCGGAAATCACGTGGGCCCCACCCGGAAATCACGTGGGCCCCACCCGGAAATCACGTGGGCCCCACCCGGAAATCACGTGGGCCCCACGGGGAAATCACGTGGGTCCCACCCGGAAATCACATGGGCCCCACCCGGAAATCACGTGGGCCCCACCCGGAAATCACGTGGGCCCCACGGGGAAATCACGTGGGCCCCCAGGGGAAATCACGTGGCCCCCCAGGGGAAATCACGTGGGCCCCACGGGGAAATCACGTGGGCCCCACCCGGATATCACGTGGGCCCCACCCAGAAATCACGTGGGCCCCACGGGGAAATCACGTGGGCCCCACCCGGAAATCACGTGGGCCCCCAGGGGAAATCACGTGGGCCCCCAGGGGAAATCACGTGGGCCCCACGGGGAAATCTCGTGGGCCCCACCCGGAAATCACGTGGGCCCCACCTGGAAATCACGTGGGCCCCACCCGAAAATCACGTGGGCCCCACGGGGAAATCACGTGGGCCCCCAGGGGAAACCACGTGGGCACCCAGGGGAAATCACGTGGGCCCCACGGGGAAATCACGTCGGCACCTCGGGGAAATCACTTGGGCCCCCAGGGAAAATCACGTGGGCCCCCAGGGGAAATCACGTGGGCCCCCAGGGGAAATCACGTGTGCCCCACGGGGAAATCACGTGGGCCCCAACCGGAAATCACGTGGGCCCCACCCGGAATTCACGTGGGCCCCACCCAGAAATCACGTGGGCCCCACGGGGAAATCACGTGGTCCCCACGGGGAAATCACGTGGGCCCCACCCGGAAATCACGTGGGCCCCACCCGGAAATCACGTGGGCCCCACCCGGAAATCACGTGGGCCCCACCCGGAAATCTCGTGGGCCCCACCCGGAAATCACGTGGGCCCCACGGGGAAATCACGTGGGACCCACCCGGAAATCACGTGGGCCTCACGGGGAAATCACGTGGGCCCCACCCGGAAATCACGTGGGCCCCACGGGGAAATCACGTGGGCCCCACCCGGAAATCACGTGGGCCCCACGGGGAAATCACGTGGGCCCCACCCGGAAATCACGTGGGCCCCACCCGAAAATCACGTGGGCCCCACGGGGAAATCACGTGGGCCCCACCCGGAAATCACGTGGGCCCCACCCGGAAATCACGTGGGCCCCACCCGGAAATCACGTGGGCCCCACCCGGAAATCACGTGGGCCCCACGGGGAAATCACGTGGGCCCGACCCGGAAATCACGTGGGCCCCCAGGGGAAATCACGTGGGCCCCCAGGGGAAATCACGTGGGCCCCACGGGGAAATCACGTGGGCCCCACCCGGAAATCACGTGGGCCCCACCCGGAAATCACGTGGGCCCCACCCGGAAATCACGTGGGCCCCACCCGGAAATCACGTGGGCCCCACCCGGAAATCACGTGGGCCCCACGGGGAAATCACGTGGGCCCCACCCGGAAATCACGTGGGCCCCACGGGGAAATCACGTGGGCCCCACCCGGAAATCACGTGGGCCCCACCCGGAAATCACGTGGTCCCCACCCGGAAATCACGTGGGCCCCACCCGGAAATCACGTGGGCCCCACGGGGAAATCACGTGGGCCCCACCCGGAAATCACGTGGGCCCCACCCGGAAATCACGTGGGCCCCACCCGGAAATCACGTGGGCCCCACGGGGAAATCACGTGGGCCCCCAGGGGAAATCACGTATGCCCCCAGGGGAAATCACGTGGGCCCAACGGGGAAATCACGTGGGCCCCACGGGGAAATCACGTGGGCCCCACGGGGAAATCACGTCGGCCCCTCGGGAAATCACGTGGGCCCCCAGGGGAAATCACGTGGGCCCCCAGGGGAAATCACGTGGGCCCCACCCGGAAATCACGTGGGCCCCACCCGGAAATCACGTGGGCCCCACCCGGAAATCACGTGGGCCCCACGGGGAAATCACGTGGGACCCACCCGGAAATCACGTGGGCCCCACGGGGAAATCACGTGGGCCCCACCCGGAAATCACGTGGGCCCCACCCGGAAATCACGTGGGCCCCACCCGGAAATCACGTGGGCCCCACGGGGAAATCACGTGGGCCCCACGGGGAAATCACGTGGGCCCCACCCGGAAATCACGTGGGCCCCAACCGGAAATCACGTGGGCCCCACCCGGAAATCACGTGGGCCCCACCCGGAAATCACGTGGGCCCCACGGGGAAATCACGTGGGCCCGACACGGAAATCACGTGGGCCCCCAGGGGAAATCACGTGGGCCCCCAGGGGAAATCACGTGGGCCCCACGGGGAAATCACGTGGGCCCCACCCGAAAATCACGTGGGCCCCACCCAGAAATCACGTGGGCCCCACCCGGAAATCACGTGGGCCCCACCCGGAAATCACGTGGGCCCCACCCGGAAATCACGTGGGCCCCACGGGGAAATCACGTGGGCCCCACCCGGAAATCACGTGGGTCCCACCCGGAAATCACGTGGGCCCCACGGGGAAATCACGTGGGTCCCACGGGGAAATCACGTGGGCCCCACCCGGAAACCACGTGGGCCCCACGGGGAAATCACGTGGGCCCCCAGGGGAAATCACGTGGGCCCCCAGGGGAAATCACCTGGGCCCCACGGGGAAATCACGTCGGCCCCACCCGGAAATCACGTGGGCCCCACCCGGAAATCACGTGGGCCCCACCCGGAAATCACGTGGGCCCCACGGGGAAATCACGTGGGCCCCACCCGGAAATCACGTGGGCCCCACCCGGAAATCACGTGGGCCCCACCCGGAAATCACGTGGGCCCCACCCGGAAATCACGTGGGCCCCACCCGGAAATCACGTGGGCCCCACGGGGAAATCACGTGGGCCCCCAGGGGAAATCACGTGGGCCCCCAGGGGAAATCACGTGGGCCCCACGGGGAAATCACGTCGGCCCCTCGGGGAAATCACGTGGGCCCCACCCGGAAATCACGTGGGCCCCACGGGGAAATCACGTGGGCCCCACCCGGAAATCACGTGGGCCACACCCGGAAATCACGTGGGCCCCACGGGGAAATCACGTGGGCCCCACCCGGAAATCACGTGGGCCACACCCGGAAATCACGTGGGCCCCACGGGGAAATCACGTGGGCCCCCAGGGGAAATCACGTGGGCCCCCAGGGGAAATCACGTGGGCCCCAGCCGGAAATCACGTGGGCCCCACTCGGAAATCACGTCGGCCCCACGGGGAAATCACGTGGGCCCCACGGGGAAATCACGTGGGCCCCAGCCGGAAATCACGTGGGCCCCACCCGGAAATCACGTGGGCCCCACCCGGAAATCATGTGGGCCCCACCCGGAAATGACGTGGGCCCCACCCGGAAATCACGTGGGCCCCCAGGGGAAATCACGTGGGCCCCCAGGGGAAATCACGTGGGCCCCACCCGGAAATCACGTGGGCCCCACCCGGAAATCACGTGGGCCCCACCCGGAAATCACGTGGGCCCCACCCGGAAATCACGTGGGCCCCACCCGGAAATCACGTTGGCCCCACGGGGAAATCACGTGGGCCCCCAGGGGAAATCACGTGGGCCCCCAGGGGAAATCACGTGGGCCCCACCCGGAAATCACGTGGGCCCCACCCGGAAATCACGTGGGCCCCACCCGGAAATCACGTGGGCCCCACGGGGAAATCACGTGGGCCCCACCCGGAAATCACGTGGGCCCCCAGGGGTAATCACGTGGGCCCCACCCAGAAATCACGTGGGCCCCACCCGGAAATCACGTGGGCCCCACCCGGAAATCACGTGGGCCCCACCCGGAAATCACGTGGGCCCCACCCGGAAATCACGTGGGCCCCTCGGGGAAATCACGTGGGACCCACCCGGAAATCACGTGGGACCCACGGGGAAATCACTTGGGCCCCACCCGGAAATCACGTGGGCCCCACGGGGAAATCACGTGGGCCCCACCCGGAAATCACGTGGGCCCCACTGGGAAATCACGTGGGCCCCACCCGGAAATCACGTGGGCCCCCAGGGGAAATCACGTGGGCCCCACGGGGAAATCACGTGGGCCCCACCCGGAAATCACGTGGGCCCCACCCGGAAATCACGTGGGCCCCACCCGGAAATCACGTGGGACCCACCCGGAATTCACGTGGGCCCCACCCGGAAATCACGTGGGCCCCAAGGGGAAATCACGTGGGCCCCACCCGGAAATCACGTGGGCCCCAACCGGAAATCACGTGGGCCCCACCCGGAAATCACGTGGGCCCCACGGGGAAATCACGTGGGCCCCCAGGGGAAATCACGTGGGCCCCCAGGGGAAATCACGTGGGCCCAACGGGGAAATCATGTGGGCCCCACGGGGAAATCACGTGGGCCCCACGGGGAAATCACGTGGGCCCCCAGGGGAAATCACGTGGGCCCCCAGGGGAAATCACGTGGGCCCCCAGGGGAAATCACGTGGGCCCCACCCGGAAATCACGTGGGCCCCACCCGGAAATCACGTGGGCCCCACCCGGAAATCACGTGGGCCCCACCCGGAAATCACGTGGGCCCCACCCGAAAATCACGTGGTCCCCACCCGGAAATCACGTGGTCCCTACCCGGAAATCACGTGGGCCCCACCCGAAAATCACGTGGGCCCCCAGGGGAAATCACGTGGGCCCCACCCGGAAATCACGTGGGACCCACGGGGAAATCACGTGGGCCCCACCCGGAAATCACGTGGGCCCCCAGGGGAAATCACGTGGGACCCACCCGGAAATCACGTGGGACCCACGGGGAAATCACGTGGGCCCCACCCGGAAATCACGTGGGCCCCCAGGGGAAATCACGTGGGCCCCACCCGGAAATCACGTGGGCCCCACCCGGAAATCACGTGGGCCCCACCCGGAAATCACGTGGTCCCCACCCTGAAATCACGTGGGCCCCACCCGAAAATCACGTGGGCCCCCAGGGGAAATCACGTGGGCCCCCAGGGGAAATCACGTGGGCCCCACCCGGAAATCACGTGGGCCCCACCCGGAAATCACGTGGGCCCCACCCGGAAATCACGTGGGCCCCACCCGGAAATCACGTGGGCCCCCAGGGGAAATCACGTGGGCCCCCAGGGGAAATCACGTGGGCCCCCAGGCGAAATCACGTGGGAACCCAGGGGAAATCACGTGGGCCCCACGGGGAAATCACGTGGGCCCGACCCGGAAATCACGTGGGCCCCACCCGGAAATCATGTGGGCCCCACCCGGAAATCACGTGGGCCCCACCCGGAAATCACGTGGGCCCCCAGGGGAAATCACGTGGGCCCCCAGGGGAAATCACGTGGCCCCACGGGGAAATCACGTGGGCCCCACCCGGAAATCACGTGGGCCCCACCCGGAAATCACGTGGGCCCCACGGAGAAATCACGTGGGCCCCATCCGGAAATCACGAGGGCCCCACGGGGAAATCACGTGGGCCCCCAGGGGAAATCACGTGGGCCCCACCCGGAAATCACGTGGGCCCCACGGGGAAATCACGTGGGCCCGACCCGGAAATCACGTGGGCCCCCAGGGGAAATCACGTGGGCCCCCAGGGGAAATCACGTGGGCCCCACGGGGAAATCACGTGGGCCCCACCCGGAAATCACGTGGGCCCCACGGGGAAATCACGTGGGCCCCCAGGGGAAATCACGTGGGCCCCACCCGGAAATCACGTGGGCCCCACGGGGAAATCACGTGGGACCCACCCGGAAATCACGTGGGACCCACCCGGAAATCACGTGGGCCCCACCCGGAAATCACGTGGGCCCCACCCGGAAATCACGTGGGCCCCACCCGGAAATCACGTGGGCCCCACCCGGAAATCACGTGGGCCCCACGGGGAAATCACGTGGGCCCCCAGGGGAAATCACGTGGGCCCCCTGGGGAAATCACGTGGGCCCAACGGGGAAATCACGTGGGCCCCACGGGGAAATCACGTGGGCCCCACGGGGAAATCACATCGGCCCCTCGGGGAAATCACGTGGGCCCCCAGGGGAAATCACGTGGGCCCCCAGGGGAAATCACGTGGGCCCCCAGGGGAAATCACGTGGGCCCCACCAGGAAATCACGTGGGCCCCACCCGGAAATCACGTGGGCCCCACCCGGAAATCACGTGGGCCCCACCCGGAAATCACGTGGGCCCCACGGGGAAATCACGTGGGACCCACCCGGAAATCACGTGGGCCCCACGGGGAAATCACGTGGGCCCCACCCGGAAATCACGTGGGCCCCACGGGGAAATCACGTGGGCCCCACCTGGAAATCACGTGGGCCCCACCCGGAAATCACGTGGGCCCCACGGGGAAATCACGTGGGCCCCACGGGGAAATCACGTGGGCCCCACCCGGAAATCACGTGGGCCCCAACCGGAAATCACGTGGGCCCCACCCGGAAATCACGTGGCGCCGACCCGGAAATCACGTGGGCCCCACGGGGAAATCACGTGGGCCCCACCCGGAAATCACGTGGGCCCCACCCGGAAATCACGTGGGCCTGACCCGGAAATCACGTGGGCCCCACCCGGAAATCACG
Organism: Ovis ammon polii x Ovis aries; assembly: GCA_023701655.1. NCBI lineage: Eukaryota > Metazoa > Chordata > Mammalia > Artiodactyla > Bovidae > Ovis > Ovis ammon polii x Ovis aries. The sequence continues at coordinate 63,343,405 of CM043072.1, forward strand.
TGGGCCCGACCCGGAAATCACGTGGGCCCCACCCGGAAATCACGTGGGCCCGACCCGGAAATCACGTGGGCCCCACCCGGAAATCACGTGGGCCCGACCCGGAAATAACGTGGGCCCCACCCGGAAATCACGTGGGCCCCAACCGGAAATCTCGTGGGCCCGACCCGGAAATCACGTGGGCCCCACCCGGAAATCACGTGGGCCCGACCCGGAAATCACGTGGGCCCCACCCGGAAATCACGTGGGCCCCACGGGGAAATCACGTGGGCCCCACGGGGAAATCACGTGGGCCCGACACGGAAATCACGTGGGCCCCCAGGGGAAATCACGTGGGCCCCACGGGGAAATCACGTGGGCCCGACACGGAAATCACGTGGGCCCCACGGGGAAATCACGTGGGCCCCACGGGGAAATCACGTGGGCCCCACCCGGAAATCACGTGGGCCCCAACCGGAAATCACGTGGGCCCCACCCGGAAATCACGTGGGCCCCACCCAGAAATCACGTGGGCCCCACGGGGAAATCACGTGGGCCCGACACGGAAATCACGTGGGCCCCCAGGGGAAATCACGTGGGCCCCCAGGGGAAATCACGTGGGCCCCACGGGGAAATCACGTGGGCCCCACCCGGAAATCACGTGGGCCCCACCCAGAAATCACGTGGGCCCCACCCGGAAATCACGTGGGCCCCACCCGGAAATCACGTGGGCCCCACCCGGAAATCACGTGGGCCCCACCCGGAAATCACGTGGGCCCCACGGGGAAATCACGTGGGCCCCACCCGGAAATCACGTGGGCCCAAGGGGAAATCACGTGGGCCCCACCCGGAAATCACGTGGGCCCCACCCGGAAATCACGTGGGCCCCACGGGGAAATCACGTGGGTCCCACGGGGAAATCACGTGGGCCCCACCCGGAAACCACGTGGGCCCCACGGGGAAATCACGTGGGCCCCCAGGGGAAATCACGTGGGCCCCCAGGGGAAATCACCTGGGCCCCACGGGGAAATCACGTCGGCCCCTCGGGGAAATCACGTGGGCCCCCAGGGGAAATCACGTGGGCCCCCAGGGGAAATCACGTGGGCCCCACCCAGAAATCACGTGGGCCCCACCCGGAAATCACGTGGGCCCCACCCGGAAATCACGTGGGCCCCACGGGGAAATCACGTGGGCCCCACCCGGAAATCACGTGGGCCCCACCCGGAAATCACGTGGGCCCCACCGGAAATCACGTGGGCCCCACGGGGAAATCACGTGGGCCCCCAGGGGAAATCACGTGGGCCCCCAGGGGAAATCACGTGGGACCCACGGGGAAATCACGTCGGCCCCTCGGGGAAATCACGTGGGCCCCACCCGGAAATCACGTGGGCCCCACGGGGAAATCACGTGGGCCCCACCCGGAAATCACGTGGGCCACACCCGGAAATCACGTGGGCCCCACGGGGAAATCACGTGGGCCCCACCCGGAAATCACGTGGGCCACACCCGGAAATCACGTGGGCCCCACGGGGAAATCACGTGGGCCCCCAGGGGAAATCACGTGGGCCCCCAGGGGAAATCACGTGGGCCCCAGCCGGAAATCACGTGGGCCCCACCCGGAAATCACGTCGGCCCCACGGGGAAATCACGTGGGCCCCACGGGGAAATCACGTGGGCCCCAGCCGGAAATCACGTGGGCCCCACCCGGAAATCACGTGGGCCCCACCCGGAAATCACGTGGGCCCCACCCGGAAATGACGTGGGCCCCACCCGGAAATCACGTGGGCCCCCAGGGGAAATCACGTGGGCCCCCAGGGGAAATCACGTGGGCCCCACCCGGAAATCACGTGGGCCCCACCCGGAAATCACGTGGGCCCCACGGGGAAATCACGTGGGCCCCACCCGGAAATCACGTGGGCCCCACCCGGAAATCACGTTGGCCCCACGGGGAAATCACGTGGGCCCCCAGGGGAAATCACGTGGGCCCCCAGGGGAATCACGTGGGCCCCACCCGGAAATCACGTGGGCCCCACCCGGAAATCACGTGGGCCCCACCCGGAAATCACGTGGGCCCCACGGGGAAATCACGTGGGCCCCACCCGGAAATCACGTGGGCCCCCAGGGGAAATCACGTGGGCCCCACCCGGAAATCACGTGGGCCCCACCCGGAAATCACGTGGGCCCCACCCGGAAATCATGTGGGCCCCACCCGGAAATCACGTGGGCCCCACCCGGAAATCACGTGGGCCCCACGGGGAAATCACGTGGGACCCACCCGGAAATCACGTGGGACCCACGGGGAAATCACTTGGGCCCCACCCGGAAATCACGTGGGCCCCACGGGGAAATCACGTGGGCCCCACCCGGAAATCACGTGGGCCCCACTGGGAAATCACGTGGGCCCCACCCGGAAATCACGTGGGCCCCCAGGGGAAATCTCGTGGGCCCCACGGGGAATTCACGTGGGCCCCACCCGGAAATCACGTGGGCCCCACCCGGAAATCACGTGGGCCCCACCCGGAAATCACGTGGGCCCCACCCGGAAATCACGTGGGCCCCACCCGGAAATCACGTGGGCCCCACCCGGAAATCACGTGGGCCCCAAGGGGAAATCACGTGGGCCCCACCCGGAAATCACGTGGGCCCCAACCGGAAATCACGTGGGCCCCACCCGGAAATCACGTGGGCCCCACCCGGAAATCACGTGGGCCCCCAGGGGAAATCACGTGGGCCCCCAGGGGAAATCACGTGGGCCCAACGGGGAAATCATGTGGGCCCCACGGGGAAATCACGTGGGCCCCACGGGGAAATCACGTGGGCCCCCAGGGGAAATCACGTGGGCCCCCAGGGGAAATCACGTGGGCCCCCAGGGGAAATCACGTGGGCCCCCAGGGGAAATCACGTGGGCCCCACCCGGAAATCACGTGGGCCCCACCCGGAAATCACGTGGTCCCCACCCGGAAATCACGTGGGCCCCACCCGAAAATCACGTGGTCCCCACCCGGAAATCACGTGGTCCCTACCCGGAAATCACGTGGGCCCCACCCGAAAATCACGTGGGCCCTCAGGGGAAATCACGTGGGCCCCACCCGGAATCACGTGGGACCCACGGGGAAATCACGTGGGCCCCACCCGGAAATCACGTGGGCCCCCGGGGAAATCACGTGGGACCCACCCGGAAATCACGTGGGACCCACGGGGAAATCACGTGGGCCCCACCCGGAAATCACGTGGGCCCCCAGGGGAAATCACGTGGGCCCCACGGGGAAATCACGTGGGCCCCACCCGGAAATCACGTGGGCCCCAACCGGAAATCACGTGGGCCCCACCCGGAAATCACGTGGGCCCGACCCGGAAATCACGTGGGCCCCACGGGGAAATCACGTGGGCCCCACCCGGAAATCACGTGGGCCCCACCCGGAAATCACGTGGGCCCGACCCGGAAATCACGTGGTCCCCACCCGGAAATCACGTGGGCCCGACCCGGAAATCACGTGGGCCCCACCCGGAAATCACGTGGGCCCGACCCGGAAATCACGTGGGCCCCACCCGGAAATCACGTGGGCCCCAACCGGAAATCTCGTGGGCCCGACCCGGAAATCACGTGGGCCCCACCCGGAAATCACGTGGGCCCGACCCGGAAATCACGTGGGCCCCACCCGGAAATCACGTGGGCCCCACGGGGAAATCACGTGGGCCCCACGGGGAAATCACGTGGGCCCGACACGGAAATCACGTGGGCCCCCAGGGGAAATCACGTGGGCCCCCAGGGGAAATCACGTGGGCCCCACGGGGAAATCACGTGGGCCCCACGGGGAAATCACGTGGGCCCCACCCGGAAATCACGTGGGCCCCACCCAGAAATCACGTGGGTCCCACCCGGAAATCACGTGGGCCCCACCCGGAAATCACGTGGGCCCCACCCGGAAATCACGTGGGCCCCACCAGGAAATCACGTGGGCCCCACCCGGAAATCACGTGGGCCCCACCCGGAAATCACGTGGGCCCCACGGGGAAATCACGTGGGTCCCACCCGGAAATCACGTGGGCCCCACCCGGAAATCACGTGGGCCCCACCCGGAAATCACGTGGGCCCCACGGGGAAATCACGTGGGCCCCCAGGGGAAATCACGTGGGCCCCCAGGGGAAATCACGTGGGCCCCACGGGGAAATCACGTGGGCCCCACCCGGAAATCACGTGGGCCCCACCCAGAAATCACGTGGGCCCCACGGGGAAATCACGTGGGCCCCACCCGGAAATCACGTGGGCCCCCAGGGGAAATCACGTGGGCCCCCAGGGGAAATCACGTGGGCCCCACGGGGAAATCTCGTGGGCCCCACCCGGAAATCACGTGGGCCCCACCTGGAAATCACGTGGGCCCCACCCGAAAATCACGTGGGCCCCACGGGGAAATCACGTGGGCCCCCAGGGGAAATCACGTGGGCACCCAGGGGAAATCACGTGGGCCCCACGGGGAAATCACGTCGGCACCTCGGGGAAATCACTTGGGCCCCCAGGGAAAATCACGTGGGCCCCCAGGGGAAATCACGTGGGCCCCCAGGGGAAATCACGTGTGCCCCACGGGGAAATCACGTGGGCCCCAACCGGAAATCACGTGGGCCCCACCCGGAATTCACGTGGGCCCCACCCAGAAATCACGTGGGCCCCACGGGGAAATCACGTGGTCCCCACGGGAAATCACGTGGGCGCCACCCGGAAATCACGTGGGCCCCACCCGGAAATCACGTGGGCCCCACCCGGAAATCACGTGGGCCCCACCCGGAAATCACGTGGGCCCCACCCGGAAATCACGTGGGCCCCACGGGGAAATCACGTGGGACCCACCCGGAAATCACGTGGGCCTCACGGGGAAATCACGTGGGCCCCACCCGGAAATCACGTGGGCCCCACGGGGAAATCACGTGGGCCCCACCCGGAAATCACGTGGGCCCCACGGGGAAATCACGTGGGCCCCACCCGGAAATCACGTGGGCCCCACCCGAAAATCACGTGGGCCCCACGGGGAAATCACGTGGGCCCCACCCGGAAATCACGTGGGCCCCACCCGGAAATCACGTGGGCCCCACCCGGAAATCACGTGGGCCCCACCCGGAAATCACGTGGGCCCCACGGGGAAATCACGTGGGCCCGACCCGGAAATCACGTGGGCCCCCAGGGGAAATCACGTGGGCCCCCAGGGGAAATCACGTGGGCCCCACGGGGAAATCACGTGGGCCCCACCCGGAAATCACGTGGGCCCCACCCGGAAATCACGTGGGCCCCACCCGGAAATCACGTGGGCCCCACCCGGAAATCACGTGGGCCCCACCCGGAAATCACGTGGGCCCCACGGGGAAATCACGTGGGCCCCACCCGGAAATCACGTGGGCCCCACGGGGAAATCACGTGGGCCCCACCCGGAAATCACGTGGGCCCCCAGGGGAAATCACGTGGGCCCCCAGGGGAAATCACGTGGGCCCCACGGGGAAATCTCGTGGGCCCCACCCGGAAATCACGTGGGCCCCACCTGGAAATCACGTGGGCCCCACCCGAAAATCACGTGGGCCCCACGGGGAAATCACGTGGGCCCCCAGGGGAAATCACGTGGGCACCCAGGGGAAATCACGTGGGCCCCACGGGGAAACAACGTCGGCACCTCGGGGAAATCACTTGGGCCCCCAGGGAAAATCACGTGGGCCCCCAGGGGAAATCACGTGGGCCCCCAGGGGAAATCACGTGTGCCCCACGGGGAAATCACGTGGGCCCCACCCGGAAATCACGTGGGCCCCACCCGGAAATCACGTGGGCCCCACCCGGAAATCACGTGGGCCCCACCCGGAAATCACGTGGGCCCCACGGGGAAATCACGTGGGCCCCACCCGGAAATCACGTGGGCCCCACTGGGAAATCACGTGGGCCCCACCCGGAAATCACGTGGGCCCCCAGGGGAAATCTCGTGGGCCCCACGGGGAAATCACGTGGGCCCCACCCGGAAATCACGTGGGCCCCACCCGGAAATCACGTGGGCCCCACCCGGAAATCACGTGGGCCCCACCCGGAAATCACGTGGGCCCCACCCGGAAATCACGTGGGCCCCACCCGGAAATCACGTGGGCCCCAAGGGGAAATCACGTGGGCCCCACCCGGAAATCACGTGGGCCCCAACCGGAAATCACGTGGGCCCCACCCGGAAATCACGTGGGCCCCACCCGGAAATCACGTGGGCCCCCAGGGGAAATCACGTGGGCCCCCAGGGGAAATCACGTGGGCCCAACGGGGAAATCATGTGGGCCCCACGGGGAAATCACGTGGGCCCCACGGGGAAATCACGTGGGCCCCCAGGGGAAATCACGTGGGCCCCCAGGGGAAATCACGTGGGCCCCCAGGGGAAATCACGTGGGCCCCACCCGGAAATCACGTGGGCCCCACCCGGAAATCACGTGGGCCCCACCCGGAAATCACGTGGTCCCCACCCGGAAATCACGTGGGCCCCACCCGAAAATCACGTGGTCCCCACCCGGAAATCACGTGGTCCCTACCCGGAAATCACGTGGGCCCCACCCGAAAATCACGTGGGCCCTCAGGGGAAATCACGTGGGCCCCACCCGGAATCAGGTGGGACCCACGGGGAAATCACGTGGGCCCCACCCGGAAATCACGTGGGCCCCCAGGGGAAATCACGTGGGACCCACCGGGAAATCACGTGGGACCCACGGGGAAATCACGTGGGCCCCACCCGGAAATCACGTGGGCCCCCAGGGGAAATCACGTGGGCCCCACGGGGAAATCACGTGGGCCCCACCCGGAAATCACGTGGGCCCCAACCGGAAATCACGTGGGCCCCACCCGGAAATCACGTGGGCCCGACCCGGAAATCACGTGGGCCCCACGGGGAAATCACGTGGGCCCCACCCGGAAATCACGTGGGCCCCACCCGGAAATCACGTGGGCCCGACCCGGAAATCACGTGGGCCCCACCCGGAAATCACGTGGGCCCGACCCGGAAATCACGTGGGCCCCACCCGGAAATCACGTGGGCCCGACCCGGAAATCACGTGGGCCCCACCCGGAAATCACGTGGGCCCCAACCGGAAATCTCGTGGGCCCGACCCGGAAATCACGTGGGCCCCACCCGGAAATCACGTGGGCCCGACCCGGAAATCACGTGGGCCCCACCCGGAAATCACGTGGGCCCCACCCGGAAATCACGTGGGCCCCACGGGGAAATCACGTGGGCCCGACACGGAAATCACGTGGGCCCCCAGGGGAAATCACGTGGGCCCCCAGGGGAAATCACGTGGGCCCCACGGGGAAATCACGTGGGCCCCACGGGGAAATCACGTGGGCCCCACCCGGAAATCACGTGGGCCCCACCCAGAAATCACGTGGGCCCCACCCGGAAATCACGTGGGCCCCACCCGGAAATCACGTGGGCCCCACCCGGAAATCACGTGGGCCCCACCCGGAAATCACGTGGGCCCCACCCGGAAATCACGTGGGCCCCACCCGGAAATCACGTGGGCCCCACGGGGAAATCACGTGGGTCCCACCCGGAAATCACGTGGGCCCCACCCGGAAATCACGTGGGCCCCACCCGGAAATCACGTGGGCCCCACGGGGAAATCACGTGGGCCCCCAGGGGAAATCACGTGGGCCCCCAGGGGAAATCACGTGGGCCCCACGGGGAAATCACGTGGGCCCCACCCGGAAATCACGTGGGCCCCACCCAGAAATCACGTGGGCCCCACGGGGAAATCACGTGGGCCCCACCCGGAAATCACGTGGGCCCCCAGGGGAAATCACGTGGGCCCCCAGGGGAAATCACGTGGGCCCCACGGGGAAATCTCGTGGGCCCCACCCGGAAATCACGTGGGCCCCACCTGGAAATCACGTGGGCCCCACCCGAAAATCACGTGGGCCCCACGGGGAAATCACGTGGGCCCCCAGGGGAAATCACGTGGGCACCCAGGGGAAATCACGTGGGCCCCACGGGGAAATCACGTCGGCACCTCGGGGAAATCACTTGGGCCCCCAGGGAAAATCACGTGGGCCCCCAGGGGAAATCACGTGGGCCCCCAGGGGAAATCACGTGTGCCCCACGGGGAAATCACGTGGGCCCCAACCGGAAATCACGTGGGCCCCACCCGGAATTCACGTGGGCCCCACCCAGAAATCACGTGGGCCCCACGGGGAAATCACGTGGTCCCCACGGGGAAATCACGTGGGCCCCACCCGGAAATCACGTGGGCCCCACCCGGAAATCACGTGGGCCCCACCCGGAAATCACGTGGGCCCCACCCGGAAATCACGTGGGCCCCACCCGGAAATCACGTGGGCCCCACGGGGAAATCACGTGGGACCCACCCGGAAATCACGTGGGCCTCACGGGGAAATCACGTGGGCCCCACCCGGAAATCACGTGGGCCCCACGGGGAAATCACGTGGGCCCCACCCGGAAATCACGTGGGCCCCACGGGGAAATCACGTGGGCCCCACCCGGAAATCACGTGGGCCCCACCCGAAAATCACGTGGGCCCCACGGGGAAATCACGTGGGCCCCACCCGGAAATCACGTGGGCCCCACCCGGAAATCACGTGGGCCCCACCCGGAAATCACGTGGGCCCCACCCGGAAATCACGTGGGCCCCACGGGGAAATCACGTGGGCCCGACCCGGAAATCACGTGGGCCCCCAGGGGAAATCACGTGGGCCCCCAGGGGAAATCACGTGGGCCCCACGGGGAAATCACGTGGGCCCCACCCGGAAATCACGTGGGCCCCACCCGGAAATCACGTGGGCCCCACCCGGAAATCACGTGGGCCCCACCCGGAAATCACGTGGGCCCCACGGGGAAATCACGTGGGCCCCACCCGGAAATCACGTGGGCCCCACGGGGAAATAACGTGGGCCCCACCCGGAAATCACGTGGGCCCCCAGGGGAAATCACGTGGGCCCCCAGGGGAAATCACGTGGGCCCCACGGGGAAATCTCATGGGCCCCACCCGGAAATCACGTGGGCCCCACCTGGAAATCACGTGGGCCCCACCCGAAAATCACGTGGGCCCCACGGGGAAATCACGTGGGCCCCCAGGGGAAATCACGTGGGCACCCAGGGGAAATCACGTGGGCCCCACGGGGAAATCACGTCGGCACCTCGGGGAAATCACTTGGGCCCCAACCGGAAATCACGTGGGCCCCACCCGGAATTCACGTGGGCCCCACCCAGAAATCACGTGGTCCCCACGGGGAAATCACGTGGTCCCCACGGGGAAATCACGTGGGCCCCACCCGGAAATCACGTGGGCCCCACCCGGAAATCACGTGGGCCCCACCCGGAAATCACGTGGGCCCCACCCGGAAATCACGTGGGCCCCACCCGGAAATCACGTGGGCCCCACGGGGAAATCACGTGGGACCCACCCGGAAATCACGTGGGCCTCACGGGGAAATCACGTGGGCCCCACCCGGAAATCACGTGGGCCCCACGGGGAAATCACGTGGGCCCCACCCGGAAATCACGTGGGCCCCACGGGGAAATCACGTGGGCCCCACCCGGAAATCACGTGGGCCCCACCCGAAAATCACGTGGGCCCCACGGGGAAATCACGTGGGCCCCACCCGGAAATCACGTGGGCCCCACCCGGAAATCACGTGGGCCCCACCCGGAAATCACGTGGGCCCCACGGGGAAATCACGTGGGCCCGACCCGGAAATCACGTGGGCCCCCAGGGGAAATCACGTGGGCCCCCAGGGGAAATCACGTGGGCCCCACGGGGAAATCACGTGGGCCCCACCCGGAAATCACGTGGGCCCCACCCGGAAATCACGTGGGCCCCACCCGGAAATCACGTGGGCCCCACCCGGAAATCACGTGGGCCCCACCCGGAAATCACGTGGGCCCCACGGGGAAATCACGTGGGCCCCACCCGGAAATCACGTGGGCCCCACGGGGAAATCACGTGGGCCCCACCCGGAAATCACGTGGGCCACACCCGGAAATCACGTGGGCCCCACGGGGAAATCACGTGGGCCCCCAGGGGAAATCACGTGGGCCCCCAGGGGAAATCACGTGGGCCCCAGCCGGAAATCACGTGGGCCCCACCCGGAAATCACGTCGGCCCCACGGGGAAATCACGTGGGCCCCACGGGGAAATCACGTGGGCCCCAGCCGGAAATCACGTGGGCCCCACCCGGAAATCACGTGGGCCCCACCCGGAAATCACGTGGGCCCCACCCGGAAATGACGTGGGCCCCACCCGGAAATCACGTGGGCCCCCAGGGGAAATCACGTGGGCCCCCAGGGGAAATCACGTGGGCCCCACCCGGAAATCACGTGGGCCCCACCCGGAAATCACGTGGGCCCCACCCGGAAATCACGTGGGCCCCACGGGGAAATCACGTGGGACCCACCCGGAAATCACGTGGGACCCACGGGGAAATCACTTGGGCCCCACCCGGAAATCACGTGGGCCCCACGGGGAAATCACGTGGGCCCCACCCGGAAATCACGTGGGCCCCACTGGGAAATCACGTGGGCCCCACCCGGAAATCACGTGGGCCCCCAGGGGAAATCACGTGGGACCCACGGGGAAATCACGTGGGCCCCACCCGGAAATCACGTGGGCCCCACCCGGAAATCACGTGGGCCCCACCCGGAAATCACGTGGGCCCCACCCGGAAATCACGTGGGCCCCACCCGGAAATCACGTGGGCCCCAAGGGGAAATCACGTGGGCCCCACCCGGAAATCACGTGGGCCCCAACCGGAAATCACGTGGGCCCCACCCGGAAATCACGTGGGCCCCACCCGGAAATCACGTGGGCCCCCAGGGGAAATCACGTGGGCCCCCAGGGGAAATCACGTGGGCCCAACGGGGAAATCATGTGGGCCCCACGGGGAAATCACGTGGGCCCCACGGGGAAATCACGTGGGCCCCCAGGGGAAATCACGTGGGCCCCCAGGGAAAATCACGTGGGCCCCCAGGGGAAATCACGTGGGCCCCACCCGGAAATCACGTGGGCCCCACCCGGAAATCACGTGGGCCCCACCCGGAAATCACGTGGTCCCCACCCGGAAATCACGTGGGCCCCACCCGAAAATCACGTGGTCTCCACCCGGAAATCACGTGGTCCCTACCCGGAAATCACGTGGGCCCCACCCGATAATCACGTGGGCCCTCAGGGGAAATCACGTGGGCCCCACCCGGAATCACGTGGGACCCACGGGGAAATCACGTGGGCCCCACCCGGAAATCACGTGGGCCCCCAGGGGAAATCACGTGGGACCCACCCGGAAATCACGTGGGACCCACGGGGAAATCACGTGGGCCCCACCCGGAAATCACGTGGGCCCCCAGGGGAAATCACGTGGGCCCCACGGGGAAATCACGTGGGCCCCACCCGGAAATCACGTGGGCCCCAACCGGAAATCACGTGGGCCCCACCCGGAAATCACGTGGGCCCGACCCGGAAATCACGTGGGCCCCACGGGGAAATCACGTGGGCCCCACCCGGAAATCACGTGGGCCCCACCCGGAAATCACGTGGGCCCGACCCGGAAATCACGTGGGCCCCACCCGGAAATCACGTGGGCCCGACCCGGAAATCACGTGGGCCCCACCCGGAAATCACGTGGGCCCGACCCGGAAATCACGTGGGCCCCACCCGGAAATCACGTGGGCCCCAACCGGAAATCTCGTGGGCCCGACCCGGAAATCACGTGGGCCCCACCCGGAAATCACGTGGGCCCGACCCGGAAATCACGTGGGCCCCACCCGGAAATCACGTGGGCCCCACGGGGAAATCACGTGGGCCCCACGGGGAAATCACGTGGGCCCGACACGGAAATCACGTGGGCCCCCAGGGGAAATCACGTGGGCCCCCAGGGGAAATCACGTGGGCCCCACGGGGAAATCACGTGGGCCCCACGGGGAAATCACGTGGGCCCCACCCGGAAATCACGTGGGCCCCACCCAGAAATCACGTGGGCCCCACACGGAAATCACGTGGGCCCCACCCGGAAATCACGTGGGCCCCACCCGGAAATCACGTGGGCCCCACGAGGAAATCACGTGGGCCCCACCCGGAAATCACGTGGGCCCCACGGGGAAATCACGTGGGCCCCACCCGGAAATCACGTGGGCCACACCCGGAAATCACGTGGGCCCCACGGGGAAATCACGTGGGCCCCCAGGGGAAATCACGTGGGCCCCCAGGGGAAATCACGTGGGCCCCAGCCGGAAATCACGTGGGCCCCACCCGGAAATCACGTCGGCCCCACGGGGAAATCACGTGGGCCCCACGGGGAAATCACGTGGGCCCCAGCCGGAAATCACGTGGGCCCCACCCGGAAATCACGTGGGCCCCACCCGGAAATCACGTGGGCCCCACCCGGAAATGACGTGGGCCCCACCCGGAAATCACGTGGGCCCCCAGGGGAAATCACGTGGGCCCCCAGGGGAAATCACGTGGGCCCCACCCGGAAATCACGTGGGCCCCACCCGGAAATCACGTGGGCCCCACCCGGAAATCACGTGGGCCCCACGGGGAAATCACGTGGGACCCACCCGGAAATCACGTGGGACCCACGGGGAAATCACTTGGGCCCCACCCGGAAATCACGTGGGCCCCACGGGGAAATCACGTGGGCCCCACCCGGAAATCACGTGGGCCCCACTGGGAAATCACGTGGGCCCCACCCGGAAATCACGTGGGCCCCCAGGGGAAATCACGTGGGCCCCACGGGGAAATCACGTGGGCCCCACCCGGAAATCACGTGGGCCCCACCCGGAAATCACGTGGGCCCCACCCGGAAATCACGTGGGCCCCACCCGGAAATCACGTGGGCCCCACCCGGAAATCACGTGGGCCCCACCCGGAAATCACGTGGGCCCCAAGGGGAAATCACGTGGGCCCCACCCGGAAATCACGTGGGCCCCAACCGGAAATCACGTGGGCCCCACCCGGAAATCACGTGGGCCCCACCCGGAAATCACGTGGGCCCCCAGGGGAAATCACGTGGGCCCCCAGGGGAAATCACGTGGGCCCCACGGGGAAATCATGTGGGCCCCACGGGGAAATCACGTGGGCCCCACGGGGAAATCACGTGGGCCCCCAGGGGAAATCACGTGGGCCCCCAGGGGAAATCACGTGGGCCCCCAGGGGAAATCACGTGGGCCCCACCCGGAAATCACGTGGGCCCCACCCGGAAATCACGTGGGCCCCACCCGGAAATCACGTGGTCCCCACCCGGAAATCACGTGGGCCCCACCCGAAAATCACGTGGTCCCCACCCGGAAATCACGTGGTCCCTACCCGGAAATCACGTGGGCCCCACCCGAAATTCACGTGGGCCCTCAGGGGAAATCACGTGGGCCCCACCCGGAATCACGTGGGACCCACGGGGAAATCACGTGGGCCCCACCCGGAAATCACGTGGGCCCCCAGGGGAAATCACGTGGGACCCACCCGGAAATCACGTGGGACCCACGGGGAAATCACGTGGGCCCCACCCGGAAATCACGTGGGCCCCCAGGGGAAATCACGTGGGCCCCACGGGGAAATCACGTGGGCCCCACCCGGAAATCACGTGGGCCCCAACCGGAAATCACGTGGGCCCCACCCGGAAATCACGTGGGCCCGACCCGGAAATCACGTGGGCCCCACGGGGAAATCACGTGGGCCCCACCCGGAAATCACGTGGGCCCCACCCGGAAATCACGTGGGCCCGACCCGGAAATCACGTGGGCCCCACCCGGAAATCACGTGGGCCCGACCCGGAAATCACGTGGGCCCCACCCGGAAATCACGTGGGCCCGACCCGGAAATCACGTGGGCCCCACCCGGAAATCACGTGGGCCCCAACCGGAAATCTCGTGGGCCCGACCCGGAAATCACGTGGGCCCCACCCGGAAATCACGTGGGCCCGACCCGGAAATCACGTGGGCCCCACCCGGAAATCACGTGGGCCCCACGGGGAAATCACGTGGGCCCCACGGGGAAATCACGTGGGCCCGACACGGAAATCACGTGGGCCCCCAGGGGAAATCACGTGGGCCCCCAGGGGAAATCACGTGGGCCCCACGGGGAAATCACGTGGGCCCCACGGGGAATTCACGTGGGCCCCACCCGGAAATCACGTGGGCCCCACCCAGAAATCACGTGGGCCCCACCCGGAAATCACGTGGGCCCCACCCGGAAATCACGTGGGCCCCACCCGGAAATCACGTGGGCCCCACCCGGAAATCACGTGGGCCCCACCCGGAAATCACGTGGGCCCCACGGGGAAATCACGTGGGTCCCACCCGGAAATCACGTGGGCCCCACCCGGAAATCACGTGGGCCCCACCCGGAAATCACGTGGGCCCCACGGGGAAATCACGTGGGCCCCCAGGGGAAATCACGTGGCCCCCCAGGGGAAATCACGTGGGCCCCACGGGGAAATCACGTGGGCCCCACCCGGAAATCACGTGGGCCCCACCCAGAAATCACGTGGGCCCCACGGGGAAATCACGTGGGCCCCACCCGGAAATCACGTGGGCCCCCAGGGGAAATCACGTGGGCCCCCAGGGGAAATCACGTGGGCCCCACGGGGAAATCTCGTGGGCCCCACCCGGAAATCACGTGGGCCCCACCTGGAAATCACGTGGGCCCCACCCGAAAATCACGTGGGCCCCACGGGGAAATCACGTGGGCCCCCAGGGGAAATCACGTGGGCACCCAGGGGAAATCACGTGGGCCCCACGGGGAAATCACGTCGGCTCCTCGGGGAAATCACTTGGGCCCCCAGGGAAAATCACGTGGGCCCCCAGGGGAAATCACGTGGGCCCCCAGGGGAAATCACGTGTGCCCCACGGGGAAATCACGTGGGCCCCAACCGGAAATCACGTGGGCCCCACCCGGAATTCACGTGGGCCCCACCCAGAAATCACGTGGGCCCCACGGGGAAATCACGTGGTCCCCACGGGGAAATCACGTGGGCCCCACCCGGAAATCACGTGGGCCCCACCCGGAAATCACGTGGGCCCCACCCGGAAATCACGTGGGCCCCACCCGGAAATCACGTGGGCCCCACCCGGAAATCACGTGGGCCCCACGGGGAAATCACGTGGGACCCACCCGGAAATCACGTGGGCCTCACGGGGAAATCACGTGGGCCCCACCCGGAAATACGAGGGCCCCACCCGGAAATCACGTCGGCCCCACGGGGAAATCACGTGGGCCCCACGGGGAAATCACGTGGGCCCCAGCCGGAAATCACGTGGGCCCCACCCGGAAATCACGTGGGCCCCACCCGGAAATCACGTGGGCCCCACCCGGAAATGACGTGGGCCCCACCCGGAAATCACGTGGGCCCCCAGGGGAAATCACGTGGGCCCCCAGGGGAAATCACGTGGGCCCCACCCGGAAATCACGTGGGCCCCACCCGGAAATCACGTGGGCCCCACCCGGAAATCACGTGGGCCCCACGGGGAAATCACGTGGGACCCACCCGGAAATCACGTGGGACCCACGGGGAAATCACTTGGGCCCCACCCGGAAATCACGTGGGCCCCACGGGGAAATCACGTGGGCCCCACCCGGAAATCACGTGGGCCCCACTGGGAAATCACGTGGGCCCCACCCGGAAATCACGTGGGCCCCCAGGGGAAATCACGTGGGACCCACGGGGAAATCACGTGGGCCCCACCCGGAAATCACGTGGGCCCCACCCGGAAATCACGTGGGCCCCACCCGGAAATCACGTGGGCCCCACCCGGAAATCACGTGGGCCCCACCCGGAAATCACGTGGGCCCCACCCGGAAATCACGTGGGCCCCAAGGGGAAATCACGTGGGCCCCACCCGGAAATCACGTGGGCCCCAACCGGAAATCACGTGGGCCCCACCCGGAAATCACGTGGGCCCCACCCGGAAATCACGTGGGCCCCCAGGGGAAATCACGTGGGCCCCCAGGGGAAATCACGTGGGCCCAACGGGGAAATCATGTGGGCCCCACGGGGAAATCACGTGGGCCCCACGGGGAAATCACGTGGGCCCCCAGGGGAAATCACGTGGGCCCCCAGGGAAAATCACGTGGGCCCCCAGGGGAAATCACGTGGGCCCCACCCGGAAATCACGTGGGCCCCACCCGGAAATCACGTGGGCCCCACCCGGAAATCACGTGGTCCCCACCCGGAAATCACGTGGGCCCCACCCGAAAATCACGTGGTCTCCACCCGGAAATCACGTGGTCCCTACCCGGAAATCACGTGGGCCCCACCCGATAATCACGTGGGACCCACGGGGAAATCACGTGGGCCCCACCCGGAATCACGTGGGACCCACGGGGAAATCACGTGGGCCCCACCCGGAAATCACGTGGGCCCCCAGGGGAAATCACGTGGGACCCACCCGGAAATCACGTGGGACCCACGGGGAAATCACGTGGGCCCCACCCGGAAATCACGTGGGCCCCCAGGGGAAATCACGTGGGCCCCACGGGGAAATCACGTGGGCCCCACCCGGAAATCACGTGGGCCCCAACCGGAAATCACGTGGGCCCCACCCGGAAATCACGTGGGCCCGACCCGGAAATCACGTGGGCCCCACGGGGAAATCACGTGGGCCCCACCCGGAAATCACGTGGGCCCCACCCGGAAATCACGTGGGCCCGACCCGGAAATCACGTGGGCCCCACCCGGAAATCACGTGGGCCCGACCCGGAAATCACGTGGGCCCCACCCGGAAATCACGTGGGCCCGACCCGGAAATCACGTGGGCCCCACCCGGAAATCACGTGGGCCCCAACCGGAAATCTCGTGGGCCCGACCCGGAAATCACGTGGGCCCCACCCGGAAATCACGTGGGCCCGACCCGGAAATCACGTGGGCCCCACCCGGAAATCACGTGGGCCCCACGGGGAAATCACGTGGGCCCCACGGGGAAATCACGTGGGCCCGACACGGAAATCACGTGGGCCCCCAGGGGAAATCACGTGGGCCCCCAGGGGAAATCACGTGGGCCCCACGGGGAAATCACGTGGGCCCCACGGGGAAATCACGTGGGCCCCACCCGGAAATCACGTGGGCCCCACCCAGAAATCACGTGGGCCCCACCCGGAAATCACGTGGGCCCCACCCGGAAATCACGTGGGCCCCACCCGGAAATCACGTGGGCCCCACGAGGAAATCACGTGGGCCCCACCCGGAAATCACGTGGGCCCCACGGGGAAATCACGTGGGCCCCACCCGGAAATCACGTGGGCCACACCCGGAAATCACGTGGGCCCCACGGGGAAATCACGTGGGCCCCCAGGGGAAATCACGTGGGACCCCAGGGGAAATCACGTGGGCCCCACCCGGAAATCACGTCGGCCCCACGGGGAAATCACGTGGGCCCCACGGGGAAATCACGTGGGCCCCAGCCGGAAATCACGTGGGCCCCACCCGGAAATCACGTGGGCCCCACCCGGAAATCACGTGGGCGCCACCCGGAAATGACGTGGGCCCCACCCGGAAATCACGTGGGCCCCCAGGGGAAATCACGTGGGCCCCCAGGGGAAATCACGTGGGCCCCACCCGGAAATCACGTGGGCCCCACCCGGAAATCACGTGGGCCCCACCCGGAAATCACGTGGGCCCCACGGGGAAATCACGTGGGACCCACCCGGAAATCACGTGGGACCCACGGGGAAATCACTTGGGCCCCACCCGGAAATCACGTGGGCCCCACGGGGAAATCACGTGGGCCCCACCCGGAAATCACGTGGGCCCCACTGGGAAATCACGTGGGCCCCACCCGGAAATCACGTGGGCCCCCAGGGGAAATCACGTGGGCCCCACGGGGAAATCACGTGGGCCCCACCCGGAAATCACGTGGGCCCCACCCGGAAATCACGTGGGCCCCACCCGGAAATCACGTGGGCCCCACCCGGAAATCACGTGGGCCCCACCCGGAAATCACGTGGGCCCCACCCGGAAATCACGTGGGCCCCCAGGGGAAATCACGTGGGCCCCCAGGGGAAATCACGTGGGCCCAACGGGGAAATCATGTGGGCCCCACGGGGAAATCACGTGGGCCCCACGGGGAAATCACGTGGGCCCCCAGGGGAAATCACGTGGGCCCCCAGGGGAAATTACGTGGGCCCCCAGGGGAAATCACGTGGGCCCCACCCGGAAATCACGTGGGCCCCACCCGGAAATCACGTGGGCCCCACCCGGAAATCACGTGGTCCCCACCCGGAAATCACGTGGGCCCCACCCGAAAATCACGTGGTCCCCACCCGGAAATCACGTGGTCCCTACCCGGAAATCACGTGGGCCCCACCCGAAATTCACGTGGGCCCTCAGGGGAAATCACGTGGGCCCCACCCGGAATCACGTGGGACCCACGGGGAAATCACGTGGGCCCCACCCGGAAATCACGTGGGCCCCCAGGGGAAATCACGTGGGACCCACCCGGAAATCACGTGGGACCCACGGGGAAATCACGTGGGCCCCACCCGGAAATCACGTGGGCCCCCAGGGGAAATCACGTGGGCCCCACGGGGAAATCACGTGGGCCCCACCCGGAAATCACGTGGGCCCCAACCGGAAATCACGTGGGCCCCACCCGGAAATCACGTGGGCCCGACCCGGAAATCACGTGGGCCCCACGGGGAAATCACGTGGGCCCCACCCGGAAATCACGTGGGCCCCACCCGGAAATCACGTGGGCCCGACCCGGAAATCACGTGGGCCCCACCCGGAAATCACGTGGGCCCGACCCGGAAATCACGTGGGCCCCACCCGGAAATCACGTGGGCCCGACCCGGAAATCACGTGGGCCCCACCCGGAAATCACGTGGGCCCCAACCGGAAATCTCGTGGGCCCGACCCGGAAATCACGTGGGCCCCACCCGGAAATCACGTGGGCCCGACCCGGAAATCACGTGGGCCCCACCCGGAAATCACGTGGGCCCCACGGGGAAATCACGTGGGCCCCACGGGGAAATCACGTGGGCCCGACACGGAAATCACGTGGGCCCCCAGGGGAAATCACGTGGGCCCCCAGGGGAAATCACGTGGGCCCCACGGGGAAATCACGTGGGCCCCACGGGGAATTCACGTGGGCCCCACCCGGAAATCACGTGGGCCCCACCCAGAAATCACGTGGGCCCCACCCGGAAATCACGTGGGCCCCACCCGGAAATCACGTGGGCCCCACCCGGAAATCACGTGGGCCCCACCCGGAAATCACGTGGGCCCCACCCGGAAATCACGTGGGCCCCACCCGGAAATCACGTGGGCCCCACGGGGAAATCACGTGGGTCCCACCCGGAAATCACATGGGCCCCACCCGGAAATCACGTGGGCCCCACCCGGAAATCACGTGGGCCCCACGGGGAAATCACGTGGGCCCCCAGGGGAAATCACGTGGCCCCCCAGGGGAAATCACGTGGGCCCCACGGGGAAATCACGTGGGCCCCACCCGGATATCACGTGGGCCCCACCCAGAAATCACGTGGGCCCCACGGGGAAATCACGTGGGCCCCACCCGGAAATCACGTGGGCCCCCAGGGGAAATCACGTGGGCCCCCAGGGGAAATCACGTGGGCCCCACGGGGAAATCTCGTGGGCCCCACCCGGAAATCACGTGGGCCCCACCTGGAAATCACGTGGGCCCCACCCGAAAATCACGTGGGCCCCACGGGGAAATCACGTGGGCCCCCAGGGGAAACCACGTGGGCACCCAGGGGAAATCACGTGGGCCCCACGGGGAAATCACGTCGGCACCTCGGGGAAATCACTTGGGCCCCCAGGGAAAATCACGTGGGCCCCCAGGGGAAATCACGTGGGCCCCCAGGGGAAATCACGTGTGCCCCACGGGGAAATCACGTGGGCCCCAACCGGAAATCACGTGGGCCCCACCCGGAATTCACGTGGGCCCCACCCAGAAATCACGTGGGCCCCACGGGGAAATCACGTGGTCCCCACGGGGAAATCACGTGGGCCCCACCCGGAAATCACGTGGGCCCCACCCGGAAATCACGTGGGCCCCACCCGGAAATCACGTGGGCCCCACCCGGAAATCTCGTGGGCCCCACCCGGAAATCACGTGGGCCCCACGGGGAAATCACGTGGGACCCACCCGGAAATCACGTGGGCCTCACGGGGAAATCACGTGGGCCCCACCCGGAAATCACGTGGGCCCCACGGGGAAATCACGTGGGCCCCACCCGGAAATCACGTGGGCCCCACGGGGAAATCACGTGGGCCCCACCCGGAAATCACGTGGGCCCCACCCGAAAATCACGTGGGCCCCACGGGGAAATCACGTGGGCCCCACCCGGAAATCACGTGGGCCCCACCCGGAAATCACGTGGGCCCCACCCGGAAATCACGTGGGCCCCACCCGGAAATCACGTGGGCCCCACGGGGAAATCACGTGGGCCCGACCCGGAAATCACGTGGGCCCCCAGGGGAAATCACGTGGGCCCCCAGGGGAAATCACGTGGGCCCCACGGGGAAATCACGTGGGCCCCACCCGGAAATCACGTGGGCCCCACCCGGAAATCACGTGGGCCCCACCCGGAAATCACGTGGGCCCCACCCGGAAATCACGTGGGCCCCACCCGGAAATCACGTGGGCCCCACGGGGAAATCACGTGGGCCCCACCCGGAAATCACGTGGGCCCCACGGGGAAATCACGTGGGCCCCACCCGGAAATCACGTGGGCCCCACCCGGAAATCACGTGGTCCCCACCCGGAAATCACGTGGGCCCCACCCGGAAATCACGTGGGCCCCACGGGGAAATCACGTGGGCCCCACCCGGAAATCACGTGGGCCCCACCCGGAAATCACGTGGGCCCCACCCGGAAATTACGTGGGCCCCACGGGGAAATCACGTGGGCCCCCAGGGGAAATCACGTATGCCCCCAGGGGAAATCACGTGGGCCCAACGGGGAAATCACGTGGGCCCCACGGGGAAATCACGTGGGCCCCACGGGGAAATCACGTCGGCCCCTCGGGAAATCACGTGGGCCCCCAGGGGAAATCACGTGGGCCCCCAGGGGAAATCACGTGGGCCCCACCCGGAAATCACGTGGGCCCCACCCGGAAATCACGTGGGCCCCACCCGGAAATCACGTGGGCCCCACGGGGAAATCACGTGGGACCCACCCGGAAATCACGTGGGCCCCACGGGGAAATCACGTGGGCCCCACCCGGAAATCACGTGGGCCCCACCCGGAAATCACGTGGGCCCCACCCGGAAATCACGTGGGCCCCACGGGGAAATCACGTGGGCCCCACGGGGAAATCACGTGGGCCCCACCCGGAAATCACGTGGGCCCCAACCGGAAATCACGTGGGCCCCACCCGGAAATCACGTGGGCCCCACCCGGAAATCACGTGGGCCCCACGGGGAAATCACGTGGGCCCGACACGGAAATCACGTGGGCCCCCAGGGGAAATCACGTGGGCCCCCAGGGGAAATCACGTGGGCCCCACGGGGAAATCACGTGGGCCCCACCCGAAAATCACGTGGGCCCCACCCAGAAATCACGTGGGCCCCACCCGGAAATCACGTGGGCCCCACCCGGAAATCACGTGGGCCCCACCCGGAAATCACGTGGGCCCCACCCGGAAATCACGTGGGCCCCACGGGGAAATCACGTGGGCCCCACCCGGAAATCACGTGGGCCCCACGGGGAAATCACGTGGGCCCCACCCGGAAATCACGTGGGTCCCACCCGGAAATCACGTGGGCCCCACGGGGAAATCACGTGGGTCCCACGGGGAAATCACGTGGGCCCCACCCGGAAACCACGTGGGCCCCACGGGGAAATCACGTGGGCCCCCAGGGGAAATCACGTGGGCCCCCAGGGGAAATCACCTGGGCCCCACGGGGAAATCACGTCGGCCCCACCCGGAAATCACGTGGGCCCCACCCGGAAATCACGTGGGCCCCACCCGGAAATCACGTGGGCCCCACGGGGAAATCACGTGGGCCCCACCCGGAAATCACGTGGGCCCCACCCGGAAATCACGTGGGCCCCACCCGGAAATCACGTGGGCCCCACCCGGAAATCACGTGGGCCCCACCCGGAAATCACGTGGGCCCCACGGGGAAATCACGTGGGCCCCCAGGGGAAATCACGTGGGCCCCCAGGGGAAATCACGTGGGCCCCACGGGGAAATCACGTCGGCCCCTCGGGGAAATCACGTGGGCCCCACCCGGAAATCACGTGGGCCCCACGGGGAAATCACGTGGGCCCCACCCGGAAATCACGTGGGCCACACCCGGAAATCACGTGGGCCCCACGGGGAAATCACGTGGGCCCCACCCGGAAATCACGTGGGCCACACCCGGAAATCACGTGGGCCCCACGGGGAAATCACGTGGGCCCCCAGGGGAAATCACGTGGGCCCCCAGGGGAAATCACGTGGGCCCCAGCCGGAAATCACGTGGGCCCCACTCGGAAATCACGTCGGCCCCACGGGGAAATCACGTGGGCCCCACGGGGAAATCACGTGGGCCCCAGCCGGAAATCACGTGGGCCCCACCCGGAAATCACGTGGGCCCCACCCGGAAATCACGTGGGCCCCACCCGGAAATGACGTGGGCCCCACCCGGAAATCACGTGGGCCCCCAGGGGAAATCACGTGGGCCCCCAGGGGAAATCACGTGGGCCCCACCCGGAAATCACGTGGGCCCCACCCGGAAATCACGTGGGCCCCACCCGGAAATCACGTGGGCCCCACCCGGAAATCACGTGGGCCCCACCCGGAAATCACGTTGGCCCCACGGGGAAATCACGTGGGCCCCCAGGGGAAATCACGTGGGCCCCCAGGGGAAATCACGTGGGCCCCACCCGGAAATCACGTGGGCCCCACCCGGAAATCACGTGGGCCCCACCCGGAAATCACGTGGGCCCCACGGGGAAATCACGTGGGCCCCACCCGGAAATCACGTGGGCCCCCAGGGGTAATCACGTGGGCCCCACCCAGAAATCACGTGGGCCCCACCCGGAAATCACGTGGGCCCCACCCGGAAATCACGTGGGCCCCACCCGGAAATCACGTGGGCCCCACCCGGAAATCACGTGGGCCCCTCGGGGAAATCACGTGGGACCCACCCGGAAATCACGTGGGACCCACGGGGAAATCACTTGGGCCCCACCCGGAAATCACGTGGGCCCCACGGGGAAATCACGTGGGCCCCACCCGGAAATCACGTGGGCCCCACTGGGAAATCACGTGGGCCCCACCCGGAAATCACGTGGGCCCCCAGGGGAAATCACGTGGGCCCCACGGGGAAATCACGTGGGCCCCACCCGGAAATCACGTGGGCCCCACCCGGAAATCACGTGGGCCCCACCCGGAAATCACGTGGGACCCACCCGGAATTCACGTGGGCCCCACCCGGAAATCACGTGGGCCCCAAGGGGAAATCACGTGGGCCCCACCCGGAAATCACGTGGGCCCCAACCGGAAATCACGTGGGCCCCACCCGGAAATCACGTGGGCCCCACGGGGAAATCACGTGGGCCCCCAGGGGAAATCACGTGGGCCCCCAGGGGAAATCACGTGGGCCCAACGGGGAAATCATGTGGGCCCCACGGGGAAATCACGTGGGCCCCACGGGGAAATCACGTGGGCCCCCAGGGGAAATCACGTGGGCCCCCAGGGGAAATCACGTGGGCCCCCAGGGGAAATCACGTGGGCCCCACCCGGAAATCACGTGGGCCCCACCCGGAAATCACGTGGGCCCCACCCGGAAATCACGTGGGCCCCACCCGGAAATCACGTGGGCCCCACCCGAAAATCACGTGGTCCCCACCCGGAAATCACGTGGTCCCTACCCGGAAATCACGTGGGCCCCACCCGAAAATCACGTGGGCCCCCAGGGGAAATCACGTGGGCCCCACCCGGAAATCACGTGGGACCCACGGGGAAATCACGTGGGCCCCACCCGGAAATCACGTGGGCCCCCAGGGGAAATCACGTGGGACCCACCCGGAAATCACGTGGGACCCACGGGGAAATCACGTGGGCCCCACCCGGAAATCACGTGGGCCCCCAGGGGAAATCACGTGGGCCCCACCCGGAAATCACGTGGGCCCCACCCGGAAATCACGTGGGCCCCACCCGGAAATCACGTGGTCCCCACCCTGAAATCACGTGGGCCCCACCCGAAAATCACGTGGGCCCCCAGGGGAAATCACGTGGGCCCCCAGGGGAAATCACGTGGGCCCCACCCGGAAATCACGTGGGCCCCACCCGGAAATCACGTGGGCCCCACCCGGAAATCACGTGGGCCCCACCCGGAAATCACGTGGGCCCCCAGGGGAAATCACGTGGGCCCCCAGGGGAAATCACGTGGGCCCCCAGGCGAAATCACGTGGGAACCCAGGGGAAATCACGTGGGCCCCACGGGGAAATCACGTGGGCCCGACCCGGAAATCACGTGGGCCCCACCCGGAAATCATGTGGGCCCCACCCGGAAATCACGTGGGCCCCACCCGGAAATCACGTGGGCCCCCAGGGGAAATCACGTGGGCCCCCAGGGGAAATCACGTGGCCCCACGGGGAAATCACGTGGGCCCCACCCGGAAATCACGTGGGCCCCACCCGGAAATCACGTGGGCCCCACGGAGAAATCACGTGGGCCCCATCCGGAAATCACGAGGGCCCCACGGGGAAATCACGTGGGCCCCCAGGGGAAATCACGTGGGCCCCACCCGGAAATCACGTGGGCCCCACGGGGAAATCACGTGGGCCCGACCCGGAAATCACGTGGGCCCCCAGGGGAAATCACGTGGGCCCCCAGGGGAAATCACGTGGGCCCCACGGGGAAATCACGTGGGCCCCACCCGGAAATCACGTGGGCCCCACCCGGAAATCACGTGGGCCCCACCCGGAAATCACGTGGGCCCCACCCGGAAATCACGTGGGCCCCACCCGGAAATCACGTGGGCCCCACGGGGAAATCACGTGGGCCCCACCCGGAAATCACGTGGGCCCCACGGGGAAATCACGTGGGCCCCACCCGGAAATCACGTGGGCCCCACCCGGAAATCACGTGGTCCCCACCCGGAAATCACGTGGGCCCCACCCGGAAATCACGTGGGCCCCACGGGGAAATCACGTGGGCCCCACCCGGAAATCACGTGGGCCCCACCCGGAAATCACGTGGGCCCCACCCGGAAATCACGTGGGCCCCACGGGGAAATCACGTGGGCCCCCAGGGGAAATCACGTGGGCCCCCAGGGGAAATCACGTGGGCCCAACGGGGAAATCACGTGGGCCCCACGGGGAAATCACGTGGGCCCCACGGGGAAATCACGTCGGCCCCTCGGGAAATCACGTGGGCCCCCAGGGGAAATCACGTGGGCCCCCAGGGGAAATCACGTGGGCCCCACCCGGAAATCACGTGGGCCCCACCCGGAAATCACGTGGGTCCCACCCGGAAATCACGTGGGCCCCACGGGGAAATCACGTGGGACCCACCCGGAAATCACGTGGGCCCCACGGGGAAATCACGTGGGCCCCACCCGGAAATCACGTGGGCCCCACCCGGAAATCACGTGGGCCCCACCCGGAAATCACGTGGGCCCCACGGGGAAATCACGTGGGCCCCACGGGGAAATCACGTGGGCCCCACCCGGAAATCACGTGGGCCCCAACCGGAAATCACGTGGGCCCCACCCGGAAATCACGTGGGCCCCACCCGGAAATCACGTGGGCCCCACGGGGAAATCACGTGGGCCCGACACGGAAATCACGTGGGCCCCCAGGGGAAATCACGTGGGCCCCCAGGGGAAATCACGGGGGCCCCACGGGGAAATCACGTGGGCCCCACCCGGAAATCACGTGGGCCCCACCCAGAAATCACGTGGGCCCCACCCGGAAATCACGTGGGCCCCACCCGGAAATCACGTGGGCCCCACCCGGAAATCACGTGGGCCCCACCCGGAAATCACGTGGGCCCCACGGGGAAATCACGTGGGCCCCACCCGGAAATCACGTGGGCCCCACGGGGAAATCACGTGGGCCCCACCCGGAAATCACGTGGGTCCCACCCGGAAATCACGTGGGCCCCACGGGGAAATCACGTGGGTCCCACGGGGAAATCACGTGGGCCCCACCCGGAAACCACGTGGGCCCCACGGGGAAATCACGTGGGCCCCCAGGGGAAATCACGTGGGCCCCCAGGGGAAATCACCTGGGCCCCACGGGGAAATCACGTCGGCCCCACCCGGAAATCACGTGGGCCCCACCCGGAAATCACGTGGGCCCCACCCGGAAATCACGTGGGCCCCACGGGGAAATCACGTGGGCCCCACCCGGAAATCACGTGGGCCCCACCCGGAAATCACGTGGGCCCCACCCGGAAATCACGTGGGCCCCACCCGGAAATCACGTGGGCCCCACCCGGAAATCACGTGGGCCCCACGGGGAAATCACGTGGGCCCCCAGGGGAAATCACGTGGGCCCCCAGGGGAAATCACGTGGGCCCCACGGGGAAATCACGTCGGCCCCTCGGGGAAATCACGTGGGCCCCACCCGGAAATCACGTGGGCCCCACCGGGAAATCACGTGGGCCCCACCCGGAAATCACGTGGGCCACACCCGGAAATCACGTGGGCCCCACGGGGAAATCACGTGGGCCCCACCCGGAAATCACGTGGGCCACACCCGGAAATCACGTGGGCCCCACGGGGAAATCACGTGGGCCCCCAGGGGAAATCACGTGGGCCCCCAGGGGAAATCACGTGGGCCCCAGCCGGAAATCACGTGGGCCCCACTCGGAAATCACGTCGGCCCCACGGGGAAATCACGTGGGCCCCACGGGGAAATCACGTGGGCCCCAGCCGGAAATCACGTGGGCCCCACCCGGAAATCACGTGGGCCCCACCCGGAAATCACGTGGGCCCCACCCGGAAATGACGTGGGCCCCACCCGGAAATCACGTGGGCCCCCAGGGGAAATCACGTGGGCCCCCAGGGGAAATCACGTGGGCCCCACCCGGAAATCACGTGGGCCCCACCCGGAAATCACGTGGGCCCCACCCGGAAATCACGTGGGCCCCACCCGGAAATCACGTTGGCCCCACGGGGAAATCACGTGGGCCCCCAGGGGAAATCACGTGGGCCCCCAGGGGAAATCACGTGGGCCCCACCCGGAAATCACGTGGGCCCCACCCGGAAATCACGTGGGCCCCACCCGGAAATCACGTGGGCCCCACGGGGAAATCACGTGGGCCCCACGGGGAAATCACGTGGGCCCCACCCGGAAATCACGTGGGCCCCCAGGGGTAATCACGTGGGCCCCACCCAGAAATCACGTGGGCCCCACCCGGAAATCACGTGGGCCCCACCCGGAAATCACGTGGGCCCCACCCGGAAATCACGTGGGCCCCACCCGGAAATCACGTGGGCCCCTCGGGGAAATCACGTGGGACCCACCCGGAAATCACGTGGGACCCACGGGGAAATCACTTGGGCCCCACCCGGAAATCACGTGGGCCCCACGGGGAAATCACGTGGGCCCCACCCGGAAATCACGTGGGCCCCACTGGGAAATCACGTGGGCCCCACCCGGAAATCACGTGGGCCCCCAGGGGAAATCACGTGGGCCCCACGGGGAAATCACGTGGGCCCCACCCGGAAATCACGTGGGCCCCACCCGGAAATCACGTGGGCCCCACCCGGAAATCACGTGGGCCCCACCCGGAAATCACGTGGGCCCCACCCGGAAATCACGTGGGCCCCACGGGGAAATCACGTGGGCCCCCAGGGGAAATCACGTGGGCACCCAGGGGAAATCACGTGGGCTCCAGCCGGAAATCACGTGGGCACCACCCGGAAATCACGTCGGCCCCACGGGGAAATCACGTGGACCCCACGGGGAAATCACGTGGGCCCCCAGGGGAAATCACGTGGGCCCCACCCGGAAATCACGTGGGCCCCACGGGGAAATCACTTGGGCCCCCAGGGGAAATCACGTGGGCCCCCAGGGGAAATCACGTGGGCCCCCAGGGGAAATCACGTGGGCCCCACCCGGAAATCACGTGGGCCCCACGGGGAAATCACTTGGGCCCCCAGGGGAAATCACGTGGGCCCCCAGGGGAAATCACGTGGGCCCCAGCCGGAAATCACGTGGGCCCCACCCGGAAATCACGTGGGCCCCACCCGGAAATCACGTGGGCCCCACCCGGAAATCACGTGGGCCCCACCCGGAAATCACGTGGGCCCCCAGGGGAAATCACGTGGGCCCCAGAACGGAAATCACGTGGGTACCACCCGGAAATCACGTCGGCCCCAGCCGGAAATCACGTGGGCCCCACCCGGAAATCACGTGGGCCCCACCCGGAAATCACGTGGGCCCCACCCGGAAATCATGTGGGCCCCACCCGGAAATCACGTGGGACCCCAGGGGAAATCACGTGGGCCCCCAGGGGAAATCACTTGGGCCCCACCCGGAAATCACGTGGGCCCCACCCGGAAATCACGTGGGCCCCACGGGGAAATCACGTGGGCCCCACCCGGAAATCACGTGGGCCCCACCCGGAAATCACGTGGGCCCCACGGGGAAATCACGTGGGCTCCCAGGGGAAATCACGTGGGCCCCCGGGGGAAATCACGTGGGCCCCACCCGGAAATCACGTGGGCCCCACCCGGAAATCACGTGGGCCCCCAGGGGAAATCACGTGGGCCCCACCCGGAAATCACGTGGGCCCCACCCGGAAATCACGTGGGCCCCACCCGGAAATCACGTGGGCCCCACCCGGAAATCACGTGGGCCCCACCCGGAAATCACGTGGGCCCCACGGGGAAATCACGTGGGACCCACCCGGAAATCACGTGGGCCCCACGGGGAAATCACGTGGGCCCCACCCGGAAATCACGTGGGCCCCACGGGGAAATCACGTGGGCCCCACCCGGAAATCACGTGGGCCCCACTGGGAAATCACGTGGGCCCCACCCGGAAATCACGTGGGCCCCCAGGGGAAATCACGTGGGCCCCACCCGGAAATCACGTGGGCCCCACCCGGAAATCACGTGGGCCCCACCCGGAAATCACGTGGGCCCCACCCGGAAATCACGTGGGCCCCACCCGGAAATCACGTGGGCCCCACCCGGAAATCACGTGGGCCCCACCCGGAAATCACGTGGGCCCCACCCGGAAATCACGTGGGCCCCACGGGGAAATCACGTGGGCCCCACGGGGAAATCACGTGGGCCCCACCCGGAAATCACGTGGGCCCCACCCGGAAATTACGTGGGCCCCACCCGGAAATCACGTGGGCCCCACCCGGAAATCACGTGGGCCCCACGGGGAAATCACGTGGGCCCACCCGGAAATCACGTGGGCCCCACCCGGAAATCACGTGGGCCCCACCCGGAAATCACGTGGGCCCCACGGGGAAATCACGTGGGCCCCCAGGGGAAATCACGTGGGCCCCCAGGGGAAATCACGTGGGCCCAACGGGGAAATCACGTGGGCCCCACGGGGAAATCACGTGGGCCCCACGGGGAAATCACGTGGGCCCCCAGGGGAAATCACGTGGGCCCCCAGGGGAAATCACGTGGGCCCCACCCGGAAATCACGTGGGCCCCACCCGGAAATCACGTGGGCCCCACCCGGAAATCACGTGGGCCCCACCCGGAAATCACGTGGGCCCCACGGGGAAATCACGTGGGCCCCACCCGGAAATCACGTGGGCCCCACCCGGAAATCACGTGGGCCCCACGGGGAAATCACGTGGGTCCCACGGGGAAATCACGTGGGCCCCACCCGGAAACCACGTGGGCCCCACGGGGAAATCTTGTGGGCCCCCAGGGGAAATCACGTGGGCCCCCAGGGGAAATCACCTGGGCCCCACGGGGAAATCACGTCGGCCCCTCGGGGAAATCACGTGGGCCCCCAGGGGAAATCACGTGGGCCCCCAGGGGAAATCACGTGGGCCCCACCCGGAAATCACGTGGGCCCCACCCGGAAATCACGTGGGCCCCACCCGGAAATCACGTGGGCCCCACCCGGAAATCACGTGGGCCCCACCCGGAAATCACGTGGGCCCCACCCGGAAATCACGTGGGCCCCACGGGGAAATCACGTGGGCCCCCAGGGGAAATCACGTGGGCCCCACGGGGAAATCACGTCGGCCCCTCGGGGAAATCACGTGGGCCCCACCCGGAAATCACGTGGGCCCCACGGGGAAATCACGTGGGCCCCACCCGGAAATCACGTGGGCCCCACGGGGAAATCACGTGGGCCCCACCCGGAAATCACGTGGGCCCCGCGGGGAAATCACGTGGGCCTCACCCGGAAATCACGTGGGCCCCACCCGGAAATCACGTGGGCCCCACCCGGAAATCACGTGGGCCCCTCGGGGAAATCACGTGGGACCCACCCGGAAATCACGTGGGACCCACGGGGAAATCACTTGGGCCCCACCCGGAAATCACGTGGGCCCCACGGGGAAATCACGTGGGCCCCACCCGGAAATCACGTGGGCCCCACTGGGAAATCACGTGGGCCCCACCCGGAAATCACGTGGGCCCCCAGGGGAAATCACGTGGGCCCCACGGGGAAATCACGTGGGCCCCACCCGGAAATCACGTGGGCCCCACCCGGAAATCACGTGGGCCCCACCCGGAAATCACGTGGGCCCCACCCGGAAATCACGTGGGCCCCACCCGGAAATCACGTGGGCCCCACGGGGAAATCACGTGGGCCCCCAGGGGAAATCACGTGGGCACCCAGGGGAAATCACGTGGGCTCCAGCCGGAAATCACGTGGGCACCACCCGGAAATCACGTCGGCCCCACGGGGAAATCACGTGGACCCCACGGGGAAATCACGTGGGCCCCCAGGGGAAATCACGTGGGCCCCACCCGGAAATCACGTGGGCCCCACGGGGAAATCACTTGGGCCCCCAGGGGAAATCACGTGGGCCCCCAGGGGAAATCACGTGGGCCCCCAGGGGAAATCACGTGGGCCCCACCCGGAAATCACGTGGGCCCCACGGGGAAATCACTTGGGCCCCCAGGGGAAATCACGTGGGCCCCCAGGGGAAATCACGTGGGCCCCAGCCGGAAATCACGTGGGCCCCACCCGGAAATCACGTGGGCCCCACCCGGAAATCACGTGGGCCCCACCCGGAAATCACGTGGGCCCCACCCGGAAATCACGTGGGCCCCCAGGGGAAATCACGTGGGCCCCAGAACGGAAATCACGTGGGTACCACCCGGAAATCACGTCGGCCCCAGCCGGAAATCACGTGGGCCCCACCCGGAAATCACGTGGGCCCCACCCGGAAATCACGTGGGCCCCACCCGGAAATCATGTGGGCCCCACCCGGAAATCACGTGGGACCCCAGGGGAAATCACGTGGGCCCCCAGGGGAAATCACTTGGGCCCCACCCGGAAATCACGTGGGCCCCACCCGGAAATCACGTGGGCCCCACGGGGAAATCACGTGGGCCCCACCCGGAAATCACGTGGGCCCCACCCGGAAATCACGTGGGCCCCACGGGGAAATCACGTGGGCTCCCAGGGGAAATCACGTGGGCCCCCGGGGGAAATCACGTGGGCCCCACCCGGAAATCACGTGGGCCCCACCCGGAAATCACGTGGGCCCCCAGGGGAAATCACGTGGGCCCCACCCGGAAATCACGTGGGCCCCACCCGGAAATCACGTGGGCCCCACCCGGAAATCACGTGGGCCCCACCCGGAAATCACGTGGGCCCCACCCGGAAATCACGTGGGCCCCACGGGGAAATCACGTGGGACCCACCCGGAAATCACGTGGGCCCCACGGGGAAATCACGTGGGCCCCACCCGGAAATCACGTGGGCCCCACGGGGAAATCACGTGGGCCCCACCCGGAAATCACGTGGGCCCCACTGGGAAATCACGTGGGCCCCACCCGGAAATCACGTGGGCCCCCAGGGGAAATCACGTGGGCCCCACCCGGAAATCACGTGGGCCCCACCCGGAAATCACGTGGGCCCCACCCGGAAATCACGTGGGCCCCACCCGGAAATCACGTGGGCCCCACCCGGAAATCACGTGGGCCCCACCCGGAAATCACGTGGGCCCCACCCGGAAATCACGTGGGCCCCACCCGGAAATCACGTGGGCCCCACGGGGAAATCACGTGGGCCCCACGGGGAAATCACGTGGGCCCCACCCGGAAATCACGTGGGCCCCACCCGGAAATTACGTGGGCCCCACCCGGAAATCACGTGGGCCCCACCCGGAAATCACGTGGGCCCCACGGGGAAATCACGTGGGCCCACCCGGAAATCACGTGGGCCCCACCCGGAAATCACGTGGGCCCCACCCGGAAATCACGTGGGCCCCACGGGGAAATCACGTGGGCCCCCAGGGGAAATCACGTGGGCCCCCAGGGGAAATCACGTGGGCCCAACGGGGAAATCACGTGGGCCCCACGGGGAAATCACGTGGGCCCCACGGGGAAATCACGTGGGCCCCCAGGGGAAATCACGTGGGCCCCCAGGGGAAATCACGTGGGCCCCACCCGGAAATCACGTGGGCCCCACCCGGAAATCACGTGGGCCCCACCCGGAAATCACGTGGGCCCCACCCGGAAATCACGTGGGCCCCACGGGGAAATCACGTGGGCCCCACCCGGAAATCACGTGGGCCCCACCCGGAAATCACGTGGGCCCCACGGGGAAATCACGTGGGTCCCACGGGGAAATCACGTGGGCCCCACCCGGAAACCACGTGGGCCCCACGGGGAAATCTTGTGGGCCCCCAGGGGAAATCACGTGGGCCCCCAGGGGAAATCACCTGGGCCCCACGGGGAAATCACGTCGGCCCCTCGGGGAAATCACGTGGGCCCCCAGGGGAAATCACGTGGGCCCCCAGGGGAAATCACGTGGGCCCCACCCGGAAATCACGTGGGCCCCACCCGGAAATCACGTGGGCCCCACCCGGAAATCACGTGGGCCCCACCCGGAAATCACGTGGGCCCCACCCGGAAATCACGTGGGCCCCACGGGGAAATCACGTGGGCCCCCAGGGGAAATCACGTGGGCCCCACGGGGAAATCACGTCGGCCCCTCGGGGAAATCACGTGGGCCCCACCCGGAAATCACGTGGGCCCCACGGGGAAATCACGTGGGCCCCACCCGGAAATCACGTGGGCCCCGCGGGGAAATCACGTGGGCCTCACCCGGAAATCACGTGGGCCCCACCCAGAAATCACGTGGGCCCCACGGGGAAATCACGTGGGCCCCACCCGGAAATCACGTGGGCCACACCCGGAAATCACGTGGGCCCCACGGGGAAATCACGTGGGCCCCCAGGGGAAATCACGTGGGCCCCCAGGGGAAATCACGTGGGCCCCAGCCGGAAATCACGTGGGCACCACCCGGAAATCACGTCGGCCCCACGGGGAAATCACGTGGGCCCCACGGGGAAATCACGTGGGCCCCCAGGGGAAATCACGTGGGCCCCACCCGGAAATCACGTGGGCCCCACGGGGAAATCACTTGGGCCCCCAGGGGAAATCACGTGGGCCCCCAGGGGAAATCACGTGGGCCCCCAGGGGAAATCACGTGGGCCCCACCCGGAAATCACGTGGGCCCCACGGGGAAATCACTTGGGCCCCCAGGGGAAATCACGTGGGCCCCCAGGGGAAATCACGTGGGCCCCATCCGGAAATCACGTGGGCCCCACCCGGAAATCACGTGGGCCCCACCCGGAAATCACGTGGGCCCCACCCGGAAATCACGTGGGCCCCACCCGGAAATCACGTGGGCCCCACCCGGAAATCACGTGGGCCCCCAGGGGAAATCACGTGGGCCCCAGCCGGAAATCACGTGGGTACCACCCGGAAATCACGTCGGCCCCACCCGGAAATCACGTGGGCCCCACCCGGAAATCACGTGGGACCCACCCGGAAATCACGTGGGCCCCACCCGGAAATCATGTGGGCCCCACCCGGAAATCACGTGGGCCCCCAGGGGAAATCACGTGGGCCCCCAGGGGAAATCACGTGGGCCCCACCCGGAAATCACGTGGGCCCCACCCGGAAATCACGTGGGCCCCACGGGGAAATCACGTGGGCCCCACCCGGAAATCACGTGGGCCCCACCCGGAAATCACGTGGGCCCCACGGGGAAATCACGTGGGCCCCCAGGGGAAATCACGTGGGCCCCACCCGGAAATCACGTGGGCCCCATGGGGAAATCACGTGGGACCCACCCGGAAATCACGTGGGCCCCACGGGGAAATCACGTGGGCCCCACCCGGAAATCACGTGGGCCCCACGGGGAAATCACGTGGGCACCACCCGGAAATCACGTGGGCCCCACTGGGAAATCACGTGGGCCCCACCCGGAAATCACGTGGGCCCCCAGGGGAAATCACGTGGGCCCCACCCGGAAATCACGTGGGCCCCACCCGGAAATCACGTGGGCCCCACCCGGAAATCACGTGGGCCCCACGGGGAAATCACGTGGGCCCCACCCGGAAATCACGTGGGCCCCACCCGGAAATCACGTGGGCCCCACCCGGAAATCACGTGGGCCCCACCCGGAAATCACGTGGGCCCCACGGGGAAATCACGTGGGCCCACCCGGAAATCACGTGGGCCCCACCCGGAAATCACGTGGGCCCCACCCGGAAATCACGTGGGCCCCACGGGGAAATCACGTGGGCCCCCAGGGGAAATCACGTGGGCCCCCAGGGGAAATCACGTGGGCCCAACGGGGAAATCATGTGGGCCCCACGGGGAAATCACGTGGGCCCCACGGGGAAATCACGTGGGCCCCCAGGGGAAATCACGTGGGCCCCCAGGGGAAATCACGTGGGCCCTACGGGGAAATCACGTCGGCCCCTCGGGGAAATCACGTGGGCCCCCAGGGGAAATCACGTGGGCCCCCAGGGGAAATCACGTGGGCCCCCAGGGGAAATCACGTGGGCCCCACCCGGAAATCACGTGGGCCCCACCCGGAAATCATGTGGGCCCCACCCGGAAATCACGTGGTCCCCACCCGGAAATCACGTGGGCCCCACCGTTAAATCACGTGGGCCCCCAGGGGAAATCACGTGGGCCCCCAGGGGAAATCACGTGGACCCCACCCGGAAATCACGTGGGCCCCACCCGGAAATCACGTGGGCCCCACGGGGAAATCACGTGGGCCCCACCCGGAAATCACGTGGGACCCCAGGGGAAATCACGTGGGCCCCCAGGGGAAATCACGTGGGCCCCCAGGGGAAATCACGTGGGAACCCAGGGGAAATCACGTGGGACCCACGGGGAAATCACGTGGGCCCGACCCGGAAATCACGTGGGCCCCACACGGAAATCACGTGGGCCCCACGGGGAAATCACGTGGGCCCCACCCGGAAATCACGTGGGCCCCCAGGGGAAATCACGTGGGCCCCGAGGGGAAATCACGAGGCCCCACGGGGAAATCACGTGGGCCCCACCCGGAAATCACGTGGGCCCCACCCGGAAATCACGTGGGCCCCACGGGGAAATCACGTGGGCCCCACCCGGAAATCACGAGGGCCCCACGGGGAAATCACGTGGGCCCTACGGGGAAATCACGTCGGCCCCTCGGGGAAATCACGTCGGCCCCTCGGGGAAATCACGTGGGCCCCCAGGGGAAATCACGTGGGCCCCCAGGGGAAATCACGTGGGCCCCAGCCGGAAATCACGTGGGCCCCACTCGGAAATCACGTCGGCCCCACGGGGAAATCACGTGGGCCCCACGGGGAAATCACGTGGGCCCCAGCCGGAAATCACGTGGGCCCCACCCGGAAATCACGTGGGCCCCACCCGGAAATCACGTGGGCCCCACCCGGAAATGACGTGGGCCCCACCCGGAAATCACGTGGGCCCCCAGGGGAAATCACGTGGGCCCCCAGGGGAAATCACGTGGGCCCCACCCGGAAATCACGTGGGCCCCACCCGGAAATCACGTGGGCCCCACCCGGAAATCACGTGGGCCCCACCCGGAAATCACGTTGGCCCCACGGGGAAATCACGTGGGCCCCCAGGGGAAATCACGTGGGCCCCCAGGGGAAATCACGTGGGCCCCACCCGGAAATCACGTGGGCCCCACCCGGAAATCACGTGGGCCCCACCCGGAAATCACGTGGGCCCCACGGGGAAATCACGTGGGCCCCACGGGGAAATCACGTGGGCCCCACCCGGAAATCACGTGGGCCCCCAGGGGTAATCACGTGGGCCCCACCCAGAAATCACGTGGGCCCCACCCGGAAATCACGTGGGCCCCACCCGGAAATCACGTGGGCCCCACCCGGAAATCACGTGGGCCCCACCCGGAAATCACGTGGGCCCCTCGGGGAAATCACGTGGGACCCACCCGGAAATCACGTGGGACCCACGGGGAAATCACTTGGGCCCCACCCGGAAATCACGTGGGCCCCACGGGGAAATCACGTGGGCCCCACCCGGAAATCACGTGGGCCCCACTGGGAAATCACGTGGGCCCCACCCGGAAATCACGTGGGCCCCCAGGGGAAATCACGTGGGCCCCACGGGGAAATCACGTGGGCCCCACCCGGAAATCACGTGGGCCCCACCCGGAAATCACGTGGGCCCCACCCGGAAATCACGTGGGCCCCACCCGGAAATCACGTGGGCCCCACCCGGAAATCACGTGGGCCCCACGGGGAAATCACGTGGGCCCCCAGGGGAAATCACGTGGGCACCCAGGGGAAATCACGTGGGCTCCAGCCGGAAATCACGTGGGCACCACCCGGAAATCACGTCGGCCCCACGGGGAAATCACGTGGACCCCACGGGGAAATCACGTGGGCCCCCAGGGGAAATCACGTGGGCCCCACCCGGAAATCACGTGGGCCCCACGGGGAAATCACTTGGGCCCCCAGGGGAAATCACGTGGGCCCCCAGGGGAAATCACGTGGGCCCCCAGGGGAAATCACGTGGGCCCCACCCGGAAATCACGTGGGCCCCACGGGGAAATCACTTGGGCCCCCAGGGGAAATCACGTGGGCCCCCAGGGGAAATCACGTGGGCCCCAGCCGGAAATCACGTGGGCCCCACCCGGAAATCACGTGGGCCCCACCCGGAAATCACGTGGGCCCCACCCGGAAATCACGTGGGCCGCACCCGGAAATCACGTGGGCCCCCAGGGGAAATCACGTGGGCCCCAGAACGGAAATCACGTGGGTACCACCCGGAAATCACGTCGGCCCCAGCCGGAAATCACGTGGGCCCCACCCGGAAATCACGTGGGCCCCACCCGGAAATCACGTGGGCCCCACCCGGAAATCATGTGGGCCCCACCCGGAAATCACGTGGGACCCCAGGGGAAATCACGTGGGCCCCCAGGGGAAATCACTTGGGCCCCACCCGGAAATCACGTGGGCCCCACCCGGAAATCACGTGGGCCCCACGGGGAAATCACGTGGGCCCCACCCGGAAATCACGTGGGCCCCACCCGGAAATCACGTGGGCCCCACGGGGAAATCACGTGGGCTCCCAGGGGAAATCACGTGGGCCCCCGGGGGAAATCACGTGGGCCCCACCCGGAAATCACGTGGGCCCCACCCGGAAATCACGTGGGCCCCCAGGGGAAATCACGTGGGCCCCACCCGGAAATCACGTGGGCCCCACCCGGAAATCACGTGGGCCCCACCCGGAAATCACGTGGGCCCCACCCGGAAATCACGTGGGCCCCACCCGGAAATCACGTGGGCCCCACGGGGAAATCACGTGGGACCCACCCGGAAATCACGTGGGCCCCACGGGGAAATCACGTGGGCCCCACCCGGAAATCACGTGGGCCCCACGGGGAAATCACGTGGGCCCCACCCGGAAATCACGTGGGCCCCACTGGGAAATCACGTGGGCCCCACCCGGAAATCACGTGGGCCCCCAGGGGAAATCACGTGGGCCCCACCCGGAAATCACGTGGGCCCCACCCGGAAATCACGTGGGCCCCACCCGGAAATCACGTGGGCCCCACCCGGAAATCACGTGGGCCCCACCCGGAAATCACGTGGGCCCCACCCGGAAATCACGTGGGCCCCACCCGGAAATCACGTGGGCCCCACCCGGAAATCACGTGGGCCCCACGGGGAAATCACGTGGGCCCCACGGGGAAATCACGTGGGCCCCACCCGGAAATCACGTGGGCCCCACCCGGAAATTACGTGGGCCCCACCCGGAAATCACGTGGGCCCCACCCGGAAATCACG
Source organism: Ovis ammon polii x Ovis aries (assembly GCA_023701655.1). Lineage (NCBI taxonomy): Eukaryota > Metazoa > Chordata > Mammalia > Artiodactyla > Bovidae > Ovis > Ovis ammon polii x Ovis aries. The sequence continues at coordinate 63,381,581 of CM043072.1, forward strand.
TGGGCCCCACGGGGAAATCACGTGGGCCCACCCGGAAATCACGTGGGCCCCACCCGGAAATCACGTGGGCCCCACCCGGAAATCACGTGGGCCCCACGGGGAAATCACGTGGGCCCCCAGGGGAAATCACGTGGGCCCCCAGGGGAAATCACGTGGGCCCAACGGGGAAATCACGTGGGCCCCACGGGGAAATCACGTGGGCCCCACGGGGAAATCACGTGGGCCCCCAGGGGAAATCACGTGGGCCCCCAGGGGAAATCACGTGGGCCCCACCCGGAAATCACGTGGGCCCCACCCGGAAATCACGTGGGCCCCACCCGGAAATCACGTGGGCCCCACGGGGAAATCACGTGGGCCCCACGGGGAAATCACGTGGGCCCCACCCGGAAATCACGTGGGCCCCACCCGGAAATTACGTGGGCCCCACCCGGAAATCACGTGGGCCCCACCCGGAAATCACGTGGGCCCCACGGGGAAATCACGTGGGCCCACCCGGAAATCACGTGGGCCCCACCCGGAAATCACGTGGGCCCCACCCGGAAATCACGTGGGCCCCACGGGGAAATCACGTGGGCCCCCAGGGGAAATCACGTGGGCCCCCAGGGGAAATCACGTGGGCCCAACGGGGAAATCACGTGGGCCCCACGGGGAAATCACGTGGGCCCCACGGGGAAATCACGTGGGCCCCCAGGGGAAATCACGTGGGCCCCCAGGGGAAATCACGTGGGCCCCACCCGGAAATCACGTGGGCCCCACCCGGAAATCACGTGGGCCCCACCCGGAAATCACGTGGGCCCCACCCGGAAATCACGTGGGCCCCACGGGGAAATCACGTGGGCCCCACCCGGAAATCACGTGGGCCCCACCCGGAAATCACGTGGGCCCCACGGGGAAATCACGTGGGTCCCACGGGGAAATCACGTGGGCCCCACCCGGAAACCACGTGGGCCCCACGGGGAAATCTTGTGGGCCCCCAGGGGAAATCACGTGGGCCCCCAGGGGAAATCACCTGGGCCCCACGGGGAAATCACGTCGGCCCCTCGGGGAAATCACGTGGGCCCCCAGGGGAAATCACGTGGGCCCCCAGGGGAAATCACGTGGGCCCCACCCGGAAATCACGTGGGCCCCACCCGGAAATCACGTGGGCCCCACCCGGAAATCACGTGGGCCCCACCCGGAAATCACGTGGGCCCCACCCGGAAATCACGTGGGCCCCACCCGGAAATCACGTGGGCCCCACGGGGAAATCACGTGGGCCCCCAGGGGAAATCACGTGGGCCCCACGGGGAAATCACGTCGGCCCCTCGGGGAAATCACGTGGGCCCCACCCGGAAATCACGTGGGCCCCACGGGGAAATCACGTGGGCCCCACCCGGAAATCACGTGGGCCCCACGGGGAAATCACGTGGGCCCCACCCGGAAATCACGTGGGCCCCGCGGGGAAATCACGTGGGCCTCACCCGGAAATCACGTGGGCCCCACCCGGAAATCACGTGGGCCCCACCCGGAAATCACGTGGGCCCCTCGGGGAAATCACGTGGGACCCACCCGGAAATCACGTGGGACCCACGGGGAAATCACTTGGGCCCCACCCGGAAATCACGTGGGCCCCACGGGGAAATCACGTGGGCCCCACCCGGAAATCACGTGGGCCCCACTGGGAAATCACGTGGGCCCCACCCGGAAATCACGTGGGCCCCCAGGGGAAATCACGTGGGCCCCACGGGGAAATCACGTGGGCCCCACCCGGAAATCACGTGGGCCCCACCCGGAAATCACGTGGGCCCCACCCGGAAATCACGTGGGCCCCACCCGGAAATCACGTGGGCCCCACCCGGAAATCACGTGGGCCCCACGGGGAAATCACGTGGGCCCCCAGGGGAAATCACGTGGGCACCCAGGGGAAATCACGTGGGCTCCAGCCGGAAATCACGTGGGCACCACCCGGAAATCACGTCGGCCCCACGGGGAAATCACGTGGACCCCACGGGGAAATCACGTGGGCCCCCAGGGGAAATCACGTGGGCCCCACCCGGAAATCACGTGGGCCCCACGGGGAAATCACTTGGGCCCCCAGGGGAAATCACGTGGGCCCCCAGGGGAAATCACGTGGGCCCCCAGGGGAAATCACGTGGGCCCCACCCGGAAATCACGTGGGCCCCACGGGGAAATCACTTGGGCCCCCAGGGGAAATCACGTGGGCCCCCAGGGGAAATCACGTGGGCCCCAGCCGGAAATCACGTGGGCCCCACCCGGAAATCACGTGGGCCCCACCCGGAAATCACGTGGGCCCCACCCGGAAATCACGTGGGCCCCACCCGGAAATCACGTGGGCCCCCAGGGGAAATCACGTGGGCCCCAGAACGGAAATCACGTGGGTACCACCCGGAAATCACGTCGGCCCCAGCCGGAAATCACGTGGGCCCCACCCGGAAATCACGTGGGCCCCACCCGGAAATCACGTGGGCCCCACCCGGAAATCATGTGGGCCCCACCCGGAAATCACGTGGGACCCCAGGGGAAATCACGTGGGCCCCCAGGGGAAATCACTTGGGCCCCACCCGGAAATCACGTGGGCCCCACCCGGAAATCACGTGGGCCCCACGGGGAAATCACGTGGGCCCCACCCGGAAATCACGTGGGCCCCACCCGGAAATCACGTGGGCCCCACGGGGAAATCACGTGGGCTCCCAGGGGAAATCACGTGGGCCCCCGGGGGAAATCACGTGGGCCCCACCCGGAAATCACGTGGGCCCCACCCGGAAATCACGTGGGCCCCCAGGGGAAATCACGTGGGCCCCACCCGGAAATCACGTGGGCCCCACCCGGAAATCACGTGGGCCCCACCCGGAAATCACGTGGGCCCCACCCGGAAATCACGTGGGCCCCACCCGGAAATCACGTGGGCCCCACGGGGAAATCACGTGGGACCCACCCGGAAATCACGTGGGCCCCACGGGGAAATCACGTGGGCCCCACCCGGAAATCACGTGGGCCCCACGGGGAAATCACGTGGGCCCCACCCGGAAATCACGTGGGCCCCACTGGGAAATCACGTGGGCCCCACCCGGAAATCACGTGGGCCCCCAGGGGAAATCACGTGGGCCCCACCCGGAAATCACGTGGGCCCCACCCGGAAATCACGTGGGCCCCACCCGGAAATCACGTGGGCCCCACCCGGAAATCACGTGGGCCCCACCCGGAAATCACGTGGGCCCCACCCGGAAATCACGTGGGCCCCACCCGGAAATCACGTGGGCCCCACCCGGAAATCACGTGGGCCCCACGGGGAAATCACGTGGGCCCCACGGGGAAATCACGTGGGCCCCACCCGGAAATCACGTGGGCCCCACCCGGAAATTACGTGGGCCCCACCCGGAAATCACGTGGGCCCCACCCGGAAATCACGTGGGCCCCACGGGGAAATCACGTGGGCCCACCCGGAAATCACGTGGGCCCCACCCGGAAATCACGTGGGCCCCACCCGGAAATCACGTGGGCCCCACGGGGAAATCACGTGGGCCCCCAGGGGAAATCACGTGGGCCCCCAGGGGAAATCACGTGGGCCCAACGGGGAAATCACGTGGGCCCCACGGGGAAATCACGTGGGCCCCACGGGGAAATCACGTGGGCCCCCAGGGGAAATCACGTGGGCCCCCAGGGGAAATCACGTGGGCCCCACCCGGAAATCACGTGGGCCCCACCCGGAAATCACGTGGGCCCCACCCGGAAATCACGTGGGCCCCACCCGGAAATCACGTGGGCCCCACGGGGAAATCACGTGGGCCCCACCCGGAAATCACGTGGGCCCCACCCGGAAATCACGTGGGCCCCACGGGGAAATCACGTGGGTCCCACGGGGAAATCACGTGGGCCCCACCCGGAAACCACGTGGGCCCCACGGGGAAATCTTGTGGGCCCCCAGGGGAAATCACGTGGGCCCCCAGGGGAAATCACCTGGGCCCCACGGGGAAATCACGTCGGCCCCTCGGGGAAATCACGTGGGCCCCCAGGGGAAATCACGTGGGCCCCCAGGGGAAATCACGTGGGCCCCACCCGGAAATCACGTGGGCCCCACCCGGAAATCACGTGGGCCCCACCCGGAAATCACGTGGGCCCCACCCGGAAATCACGTGGGCCCCACCCGGAAATCACGTGGGCCCCACGGGGAAATCACGTGGGCCCCCAGGGGAAATCACGTGGGCCCCACGGGGAAATCACGTCGGCCCCTCGGGGAAATCACGTGGGCCCCACCCGGAAATCACGTGGGCCCCACGGGGAAATCACGTGGGCCCCACCCGGAAATCACGTGGGCCCCGCGGGGAAATCACGTGGGCCTCACCCGGAAATCACGTGGGCCCCACCCAGAAATCACGTGGGCCCCACGGGGAAATCACGTGGGCCCCACCCGGAAATCACGTGGGCCACACCCGGAAATCACGTGGGCCCCACGGGGAAATCACGTGGGCCCCCAGGGGAAATCACGTGGGCCCCCAGGGGAAATCACGTGGGCCCCAGCCGGAAATCACGTGGGCACCACCCGGAAATCACGTCGGCCCCACGGGGAAATCACGTGGGCCCCACGGGGAAATCACGTGGGCCCCCAGGGGAAATCACGTGGGCCCCACCCGGAAATCACGTGGGCCCCACGGGGAAATCACTTGGGCCCCCAGGGGAAATCACGTGGGCCCCCAGGGGAAATCACGTGGGCCCCCAGGGGAAATCACGTGGGCCCCACCCGGAAATCACGTGGGCCCCACGGGGAAATCACTTGGGCCCCCAGGGGAAATCACGTGGGCCCCCAGGGGAAATCACGTGGGCCCCATCCGGAAATCACGTGGGCCCCACCCGGAAATCACGTGGGCCCCACCCGGAAATCACGTGGGCCCCACCCGGAAATCACGTGGGCCCCACCCGGAAATCACGTGGGCCCCACCCGGAAATCACGTGGGCCCCCAGGGGAAATCACGTGGGCCCCAGCCGGAAATCACGTGGGTACCACCCGGAAATCACGTCGGCCCCACCCGGAAATCACGTGGGCCCCACCCGGAAATCACGTGGGACCCACCCGGAAATCACGTGGGCCCCACCCGGAAATCATGTGGGCCCCACCCGGAAATCACGTGGGCCCCCAGGGGAAATCACGTGGGCCCCCAGGGGAAATCACGTGGGCCCCACCCGGAAATCACGTGGGCCCCACCCGGAAATCACGTGGGCCCCACGGGGAAATCACGTGGGCCCCCAGGGGAAATCACGTGGGCCCCACCCGGAAATCACGTGGGCCCCATGGGGAAATCACGTGGGACCCACCCGGAAATCACGTGGGCCCCACGGGGAAATCACGTGGGCCCCACCCGGAAATCACGTGGGCCCCACGGGGAAATCACGTGGGCACCACCCGGAAATCACGTGGGCCCCACTGGGAAATCACGTGGGCCCCACCCGGAAATCACGTGGGCCCCCAGGGGAAATCACGTGGGCCCCACCCGGAAATCACGTGGGCCCCACCCGGAAATCACGTGGGCCCCACCCGGAAATCACGTGGGCCCCACGGGGAAATCACGTGGGCCCCACCCGGAAATCACGTGGGCCCCACCCGGAAATCACGTGGGCCCCACCCGGAAATCACGTGGGCCCCACCCGGAAATCACGTGGGCCCCACGGGGAAATCACGTGGGCCCACCCGGAAATCACGTGGGCCCCACCCGGAAATCACGTGGGCCCCACCCGGAAATCACGTGGGCCCCACGGGGAAATCACGTGGGCCCCCAGGGGAAATCACGTGGGCCCCCAGGGGAAATCACGTGGGCCCAACGGGGAAATCATGTGGGCCCCACGGGGAAATCACGTGGGCCCCACGGGGAAATCACGTGGGCCCCCAGGGGAAATCACGTGGGCCCCCAGGGGAAATCACGTGGGCCCTACGGGGAAATCACGTCGGCCCCTCGGGGAAATCACGTGGGCCCCCAGGGGAAATCACGTGGGCCCCCAGGGGAAATCACGTGGGCCCCCAGGGGAAATCACGTGGGCCCCACCCGGAAATCACGTGGGCCCCACCCGGAAATCATGTGGGCCCCACCCGGAAATCACGTGGTCCCCACCCGGAAATCACGTGGGCCCCACCGTTAAATCACGTGGGCCCCCAGGGGAAATCACGTGGGCCCCCAGGGGAAATCACGTGGACCCCACCCGGAAATCACGTGGGCCCCACCCGGAAATCACGTGGGCCCCACGGGGAAATCACGTGGGCCCCACCCGGAAATCACGTGGGACCCCAGGGGAAATCACGTGGGCCCCCAGGGGAAATCACGTGGGCCCCCAGGGGAAATCACGTGGGAACCCAGGGGAAATCACGTGGGACCCACGGGGAAATCACGTGGGCCCGACCCGGAAATCACGTGGGCCCCACACGGAAATCACGTGGGCCCCACGGGGAAATCACGTGGGCCCCACCCGGAAATCACGTGGGCCCCCAGGGGAAATCACGTGGGCCCCGAGGGGAAATCACGAGGCCCCACGGGGAAATCACGTGGGCCCCACCCGGAAATCACGTGGGCCCCACCCGGAAATCACGTGGGCCCCACGGGGAAATCACGTGGGCCCCACCCGGAAATCACGAGGGCCCCACGGGGAAATCACGTGGGCCCTACGGGGAAATCACGTCGGCCCCTCGGGGAAATCACGTCGGCCCCTCGGGGAAATCACGTGGGCCCCCAGGGGAAATCACGTGGGCCCCCAGGGGAAATCACGTGGGCTCCAGCCGGAAATCACGTGGGCCCCACTCGGAAATCACGTCGGCCCCACGGGGAAATCACGTGGGCCCCACGGGGAAATCACGTGGGCCCCAGCCGGAAATCACGTGGGCCCCACCCGGAAATCACGTGGGCCCCACCCGGAAATCACGTGGGCCCCACCCGGAAATGACGTGGGCCCCACCCGGAAATCACGTGGGCCCCCAGGGGAAATCACGTGGGCCCCCAGGGGAAATCACGTGGGCCCCACCCGGAAATCACGTGGGCCCCACCCGGAAATCACGTGGGCCCCACCCGGAAATCACGTGGGCCCCACCCGGAAATCACGTTGGCCCCACGGGGAAATCACGTGGGCCCCCAGGGGAAATCACGTGGGCCCCCAGGGGAAATCACGTGGGCCCCACCCGGAAATCACGTGGGCCCCACCCGGAAATCACGTGGGCCCCACCCGGAAATCACGTGGGCCCCACGGGGAAATCACGTGGGCCCCACGGGGAAATCACGTGGGCCCCACCCGGAAATCACGTGGGCCCCCAGGGGTAATCACGTGGGCCCCACCCAGAAATCACGTGGGCCCCACCCGGAAATCACGTGGGCCCCACCCGGAAATCACGTGGGCCCCACCCGGAAATCACGTGGGCCCCACCCGGAAATCACGTGGGCCCCTCGGGGAAATCACGTGGGACCCACCCGGAAATCACGTGGGACCCACGGGGAAATCACTTGGGCCCCACCCGGAAATCACGTGGGCCCCACGGGGAAATCACGTGGGCCCCACCCGGAAATCACGTGGGCCCCACTGGGAAATCACGTGGGCCCCACCCGGAAATCACGTGGGCCCCCAGGGGAAATCACGTGGGCCCCACGGGGAAATCACGTGGGCCCCACCCGGAAATCACGTGGGCCCCACCCGGAAATCACGTGGGCCCCACCCGGAAATCACGTGGGCCCCACCCGGAAATCACGTGGGCCCCACCCGGAAATCACGTGGGCCCCACGGGGAAATCACGTGGGCCCCCAGGGGAAATCACGTGGGCACCCAGGGGAAATCACGTGGGCTCCAGCCGGAAATCACGTGGGCACCACCCGGAAATCACGTCGGCCCCACGGGGAAATCACGTGGACCCCACGGGGAAATCACGTGGGCCCCCAGGGGAAATCACGTGGGCCCCACCCGGAAATCACGTGGGCCCCACGGGGAAATCACTTGGGCCCCCAGGGGAAATCACGTGGGCCCCCAGGGGAAATCACGTGGGCCCCCAGGGGAAATCACGTGGGCCCCACCCGGAAATCACGTGGGCCCCACGGGGAAATCACTTGGGCCCCCAGGGGAAATCACGTGGGCCCCCAGGGGAAATCACGTGGGCCCCAGCCGGAAATCACGTGGGCCCCACCCGGAAATCACGTGGGCCCCACCCGGAAATCACGTGGGCCCCACCCGGAAATCACGTGGGCCCCACCCGGAAATCACGTGGGCCCCCAGGGGAAATCACGTGGGCCCCAGAACGGAAATCACGTGGGTACCACCCGGAAATCACGTCGGCCCCAGCCGGAAATCACGTGGGCCCCACCCGGAAATCACGTGGGCCCCACCCGGAAATCACGTGGGCCCCACCCGGAAATCATGTGGGCCCCACCCGGAAATCACGTGGGACCCCAGGGGAAATCACGTGGGCCCCCAGGGGAAATCACTTGGGCCCCACCCGGAAATCACGTGGGCCCCACCCGGAAATCACGTGGGCCCCACGGGGAAATCACGTGGGCCCCACCCGGAAATCACGTGGGCCCCACCCGGAAATCACGTGGGCCCCACGGGGAAATCACGTGGGCTCCCAGGGGAAATCACGTGGGCCCCCGGGGGAAATCACGTGGGCCCCACCCGGAAATCACGTGGGCCCCACCCGGAAATCACGTGGGCCCCCAGGGGAAATCACGTGGGCCCCACCCGGAAATCACGTGGGCCCCACCCGGAAATCACGTGGGCCCCACCCGGAAATCACGTGGGCCCCACCCGGAAATCACGTGGGCCCCACCCGGAAATCACGTGGGCCCCACGGGGAAATCACGTGGGACCCACCCGGAAATCACGTGGGCCCCACGGGGAAATCACGTGGGCCCCACCCGGAAATCACGTGGGCCCCACGGGGAAATCACGTGGGCCCCACCCGGAAATCACGTGGGCCCCACTGGGAAATCACGTGGGCCCCACCCGGAAATCACGTGGGCCCCCAGGGGAAATCACGTGGGCCCCACCCGGAAATCACGTGGGCCCCACCCGGAAATCACGTGGGCCCCACCCGGAAATCACGTGGGCCCCACCCGGAAATCACGTGGGCCCCACCCGGAAATCACGTGGGCCCCACCCGGAAATCACGTGGGCCCCACCCGGAAATCACGTGGGCCCCACCCGGAAATCACGTGGGCCCCACGGGGAAATCACGTGGGCCCCACGGGGAAATCACGTGGGCCCCACCCGGAAATCACGTGGGCCCCACCCGGAAATTACGTGGGCCCCACCCGGAAATCACGTGGGCCCCACCCGGAAATCACGTGGGCCCCACGGGGAAATCACGTGGGCCCACCCGGAAATCACGTGGGCCCCACCCGGAAATCACGTGGGCCCCACCCGGAAATCACGTGGGCCCCACGGGGAAATCACGTGGGCCCCCAGGGGAAATCACGTGGGCCCCCAGGGGAAATCACGTGGGCCCAACGGGGAAATCACGTGGGCCCCACGGGGAAATCACGTGGGCCCCACGGGGAAATCACGTGGGCCCCCAGGGGAAATCACGTGGGCCCCCAGGGGAAATCACGTGGGCCCCACCCGGAAATCACGTGGGCCCCACCCGGAAATCACGTGGGCCCCACCCGGAAATCACGTGGGCCCCACCCGGAAATCACGTGGGCCCCACGGGGAAATCACGTGGGCCCCACCCGGAAATCACGTGGGCCCCACCCGGAAATCACGTGGGCCCCACGGGGAAATCACGTGGGTCCCACGGGGAAATCACGTGGGCCCCACCCGGAAACCACGTGGGCCCCACGGGGAAATCTTGTGGGCCCCCAGGGGAAATCACGTGGGCCCCCAGGGGAAATCACCTGGGCCCCACGGGGAAATCACGTCGGCCCCTCGGGGAAATCACGTGGGCCCCCAGGGGAAATCACGTGGGCCCCCAGGGGAAATCACGTGGGCCCCACCCGGAAATCACGTGGGCCCCACCCGGAAATCACGTGGGCCCCACCCGGAAATCACGTGGGCCCCACCCGGAAATCACGTGGGCCCCACCCGGAAATCACGTGGGCCCCACCCGGAAATCACGTGGGCCCCACGGGGAAATCACGTGGGCCCCCAGGGGAAATCACGTGGGCCCCACGGGGAAATCACGTCGGCCCCTCGGGGAAATCACGTGGGCCCCACCCGGAAATCACGTGGGCCCCACGGGGAAATCACGTGGGCCCCACCCGGAAATCACGTGGGCCCCACGGGGAAATCACGTGGGCCCCACCCGGAAATCACGTGGGCCCCGCGGGGAAATCACGTGGGCCTCACCCGGAAATCACGTGGGCCCCACCCGGAAATCACGTGGGCCCCACCCGGAAATCACGTGGGCCCCTCGGGGAAATCACGTGGGACCCACCCGGAAATCACGTGGGACCCACGGGGAAATCACTTGGGCCCCACCCGGAAATCACGTGGGCCCCACGGGGAAATCACGTGGGCCCCACCCGGAAATCACGTGGGCCCCACTGGGAAATCACGTGGGCCCCACCCGGAAATCACGTGGGCCCCCAGGGGAAATCACGTGGGCCCCACGGGGAAATCACGTGGGCCCCACCCGGAAATCACGTGGGCCCCACCCGGAAATCACGTGGGCCCCACCCGGAAATCACGTGGGCCCCACCCGGAAATCACGTGGGCCCCACCCGGAAATCACGTGGGCCCCACGGGGAAATCACGTGGGCCCCCAGGGGAAATCACGTGGGCACCCAGGGGAAATCACGTGGGCTCCAGCCGGAAATCACGTGGGCACCACCCGGAAATCACGTCGGCCCCACGGGGAAATCACGTGGACCCCACGGGGAAATCACGTGGGCCCCCAGGGGAAATCACGTGGGCCCCACCCGGAAATCACGTGGGCCCCACGGGGAAATCACTTGGGCCCCCAGGGGAAATCACGTGGGCCCCCAGGGGAAATCACGTGGGCCCCCAGGGGAAATCACGTGGGCCCCACCCGGAAATCACGTGGGCCCCACGGGGAAATCACTTGGGCCCCCAGGGGAAATCACGTGGGCCCCCAGGGGAAATCACGTGGGCCCCAGCCGGAAATCACGTGGGCCCCACCCGGAAATCACGTGGGCCCCACCCGGAAATCACGTGGGCCCCACCCGGAAATCACGTGGGCCCCACCCGGAAATCACGTGGGCCCCCAGGGGAAATCACGTGGGCCCCAGAACGGAAATCACGTGGGTACCACCCGGAAATCACGTCGGCCCCAGCCGGAAATCACGTGGGCCCCACCCGGAAATCACGTGGGCCCCACCCGGAAATCACGTGGGCCCCACCCGGAAATCATGTGGGCCCCACCCGGAAATCACGTGGGACCCCAGGGGAAATCACGTGGGCCCCCAGGGGAAATCACTTGGGCCCCACCCGGAAATCACGTGGGCCCCACCCGGAAATCACGTGGGCCCCACGGGGAAATCACGTGGGCCCCACCCGGAAATCACGTGGGCCCCACCCGGAAATCACGTGGGCCCCACGGGGAAATCACGTGGGCTCCCAGGGGAAATCACGTGGGCCCCCGGGGGAAATCACGTGGGCCCCACCCGGAAATCACGTGGGCCCCACCCGGAAATCACGTGGGCCCCCAGGGGAAATCACGTGGGCCCCACCCGGAAATCACGTGGGCCCCACCCGGAAATCACGTGGGCCCCACCCGGAAATCACGTGGGCCCCACCCGGAAATCACGTGGGCCCCACCCGGAAATCACGTGGGCCCCACGGGGAAATCACGTGGGACCCACCCGGAAATCACGTGGGCCCCACGGGGAAATCACGTGGGCCCCACCCGGAAATCACGTGGGCCCCACGGGGAAATCACGTGGGCCCCACCCGGAAATCACGTGGGCCCCACTGGGAAATCACGTGGGCCCCACCCGGAAATCACGTGGGCCCCCAGGGGAAATCACGTGGGCCCCACCCGGAAATCACGTGGGCCCCACCCGGAAATCACGTGGGCCCCACCCGGAAATCACGTGGGCCCCACCCGGAAATCACGTGGGCCCCACCCGGAAATCACGTGGGCCCCACCCGGAAATCACGTGGGCCCCACCCGGAAATCACGTGGGCCCCACCCGGAAATCACGTGGGCCCCACGGGGAAATCACGTGGGCCCCACGGGGAAATCACGTGGGCCCCACCCGGAAATCACGAGGGCCCCACCCGGAAATTACGTGGGCCCCACCCGGAAATCACGTGGGCCCCACCCGGAAATCACGTGGGCCCCACGGGGAAATCACGTGGGCCCACCCGGAAATCACGTGGGCCCCACCCGGAAATCACGTGGGCCCCACCCGGAAATCACGTGGGCCCCACGGGGAAATCACGTGGGCCCCCAGGGGAAATCACGTGGGCCCCCAGGGGAAATCACGTGGGCCCAACGGGGAAATCACGTGGGCCCCACGGGGAAATCACGTGGGCCCCACGGGGAAATCACGTGGGCCCCCAGGGGAAATCACGTGGGCCCCCAGGGGAAATCACGTGGGCCCCACCCGGAAATCACGTGGGCCCCACCCGGAAATCACGTGGGCCCCACCCGGAAATCACGTGGGCCCCACCCGGAAATCACGTGGGCCCCACCCGGAAATCACGTGGGCCCCACCCGGAAATCACGTGGGCCCCACGGGGAAATCACGTGGGCCCCCAGGGGAAATCACGTGGGCCCCACGGGGAAATCACGTCGGCCCCTCGGGGAAATCACGTGGGCCCCACCCGGAAATCACGTGGGCCCCACGGGGAAATCACGTGGGCCCCACCCGGAAATCACGTGGGCCCCGCGGGGAAATCACGTGGGCCTCACCCGGAAATCACGTGGGCCCCACCCAGAAATCACGTGGGCCCCACGGGGAAATCACGTGGGCCCCACCCGGAAATCACGTGGGCCACACCCGGAAATCACGTGGGCCCCACGGGGAAATCACGTGGGCCCCCAGGGGAAATCACGTGGGCCCCCAGGGGAAATCACGTGGGCCCCAGCCGGAAATCACGTGGGCACCACCCGGAAATCACGTCGGCCCCACGGGGAAATCACGTGGGCCCCACGGGGAAATCACGTGGGCCCCCAGGGGAAATCACGTGGGCCCCACCCGGAAATCACGTGGGCCCCACGGGGAAATCACTTGGGCCCCCAGGGGAAATCACGTGGGCCCCCAGGGGAAATCACGTGGGCCCCCAGGGGAAATCACGTGGGCCCCACCCGGAAATCACGTGGGCCCCACGGGGAAATCACTTGGGCCCCCAGGGGAAATCACGTGGGCCCCCAGGGGAAATCACGTGGGCCCCATCCGGAAATCACGTGGGCCCCACCCGGAAATCACGTGGGCCCCACCCGGAAATCACGTGGGCCCCACCCGGAAATCACGTGGGCCCCACCCGGAAATCACGTGGGCCCCACCCGGAAATCACGTGGGCCCCCAGGGGAAATCACGTGGGCCCCAGCCGGAAATCACGTGGGTACCACCCGGAAATCACGTCGGCCCCACCCGGAAATCACGTGGGCCCCACCCGGAAATCACGTGGGACCCACCTGGAAATCACGTGGGCCCCACCCGGAAATCATGTGGGCCCCACCCGGAAATCACGTGGGCCCCCAGGGGAAATCACGTGGGCCCCCAGGGGAAATCACGTGGGCCCCACCCGGAAATCACGTGGGCCCCACCCGGAAATCACGTGGGCCCCACGGGGAAATCACGTGGGCCCCACCCGGAAATCACGTGGGCCCCACCCGGAAATCACGTGGGCCCCACGGGGAAATCACGTGGGCCCCCAGGGGAAATCACGTGGGCCCCACCCGGAAATCACGTGGGCCCCATGGGGAAATCACGTGGGACCCACCCGGAAATCACGTGGGCCCCACGGGGAAATCACGTGGGCCCCACCCGGAAATCACGTGGGCCCCACGGGGAAATCACGTGGGCACCACCCGGAAATCACGTGGGCCCCACTGGGAAATCACGTGGGCCCCACCCGGAAATCACGTGGGCCCCCAGGGGAAATCACGTGGGCCCCACCCGGAAATCACGTGGGCCCCACCCGGAAATCACGTGGGCCCCACCCGGAAATCACGTGGGCCCCACGGGGAAATCACGTGGGCCCCACCCGGAAATCACGTGGGCCCCACCCGGAAATCACGTGGGCCCCACCCGGAAATCACGTGGGCCCCACCCGGAAATCACGTGGGCCCCACGGGGAAATCACGTGGGCCCACCCGGAAATCACGTGGGCCCCACCCGGAAATCACGTGGGCCCCACCCGGAAATCACGTGGGCCCCACGGGGAAATCACGTGGGCCCCCAGGGGAAATCACGTGGGCCCCCAGGGGAAATCACGTGGGCCCAACGGGGAAATCATGTGGGCCCCACGGGGAAATCACGTGGGCCCCACGGGGAAATCACGTGGGCCCCCAGGGGAAATCACGTGGGCCCCCAGGGGAAATCACGTGGGCCCTACGGGGAAATCACGTCGGCCCCTCGGGGAAATCACGTGGGCCCCCAGGGGAAATCACGTGGGCCCCCAGGGGAAATCACGTGGGCCCCCAGGGGAAATCACGTGGGCCCCACCCGGAAATCACGTGGGCCCCACCCGGAAATCATGTGGGCCCCACCCGGAAATCACGTGGTCCCCACCCGGAAATCACGTGGGCCCCACCGTTAAATCACGTGGGCCCCCAGGGGAAATCACGTGGGCCCCCAGGGGAAATCACGTGGACCCCACCCGGAAATCACGTGGGCCCCACCCGGAAATCACGTGGGCCCCACGGGGAAATCACGTGGGCCCCACCCGGAAATCACGTGGGACCCCAGGGGAAATCACGTGGGCCCCCAGGGGAAATCACGTGGGCCCCCAGGGGAAATCACGTGGGAACCCAGGGGAAATCACGTGGGACCCACGGGGAAATCACGTGGGCCCGACCCGGAAATCACGTGGGCCCCACACGGAAATCACGTGGGCCCCACGGGGAAATCACGTGGGCCCCACCCGGAAATCACGTGGGCCCCCAGGGGAAATCACGTGGGCCCCGAGGGGAAATCACGAGGCCCCACGGGGAAATCACGTGGGCCCCACCCGGAAATCACGTGGGCCCCACCCGGAAATCACGTGGGCCCCACGGGGAAATCACGTGGGCCCCACCCGGAAATCACGAGGGCCCCACGGGGAAATCACGTGGGCCCCACCCGGAAATCACGTGGGCCCCACCCGGAAATCACGTGGGCCCCACCCGGAAATCACGTGGGCCCCACGGGGAAATCACGTGGGCCCCAACCGGAAATCACGTGGGCCCCACCCGGAAATCACGTGGGCCCCACCCGGAAATCACGTGGGCCCCACCCGGAAATCACGTGGGCCCCACCCGGAAATCACGTGGGCCCCACCCGGAAATCACGTGGGCCCCACGGGGAAATCACGTGGGCCCCACCCGGAAATCACGTGGGCCCCACCCGGAAATCACGTGGGCCCCACGGGGAAATCACGTGGGTCCCACGGGGAAATCACGTGGGCCCCACCCGGAAACCACGTGGGCCCCACGGGGAAATCACGTGGGCCCCCAGGGGAAATCACGTGGGCCCCCAGGGGAAATCACCTGGGCCCCACGGGGAAATCACGTCGGCCCCTCGGGGAAATCACGTGGGCCCCCAGGGGAAATCACGTGGGCCCCCAGGGGAAATCACGTGGGCCCCACCCGGAAATCACGTGGGCCCCACCCGGAAATCACGTGGGCCCCACCCGGAAATCACGTGGGCCCCACCCGGAAATCACGTGGGCCCCACCCGGAAATCACGTGGGCCCCACCCGGAAATCACGTGGGCCCCACGGGGAAATCACGTGGGCCCCCAGGGGAAATCACGTGGGCCCCACGGGGAAATCACGTCGGCCCCTCGGGGAAATCACGTGGGCCCCACCCGGAAATCACGTGGGCCCCACGGGGAAATCACGTGGGCCCCACCCGGAAATCACGTGGGCCCCGCGGGGAAATCACGTGGGCCTCACCCGGAAATCACGTGGGCCCCACCCGGAAATCACGTGGGCCCCACGGGGAAATCACGTGGGCCCCACCCGGAAATCACGTGGGCCACACCCGGAAATCACGTGGGCCCCACGGGGAAATCACGTGGGCCCCCAGGGGAAATCACGTGGGCCCCCAGGGGAAATCACGTGGGCCCCAGCCGGAAATCACGTGGGCACCACCCGGAAATCACGTCGGCCCCACGGGGAAATCACGTGGGCCCCACGGGGAAATCACGTGGGCCCCCAGGGGAAATCACGTGGGCCCCACCCGGAAATCACGTGGGCCCCACGCGGAAATCACTTGGGCCCCCAGGGGAAATCACGTGGGCCCCCAGGGGAAATCACGTGGGCCCCCAGGGGAAATCACGTGGGCCCCACCCGGAAATCACGTGGGCCCCACGGGGAAATCACTTGGGCCCCCAGGGGAAATCACGTGGGCCCCCAGGGGAAATCACGTGGGCCCCATCCGGAAATCACGTGGGCCCCACCCGGAAATCACGTGGGCCCCACCCGGAAATCACGTGGGCCCCACCCGGAAATCACGTGGGCCCCACCCGGAAATCACGTGGGCCCCCAGGGGAAATCACGTGGGCCCCAGCCGGAAATCACGTGGGTACCACCCGGAAATCACGTCGGCCCCACCCGGAAATCACGTGGGCCCCACCCGGAAATCACGTGGGACCCACCCGGAAATCACGTGGGCCCCACCCGGAAATCATGTGGGCCCCACCCGGAAATCACGTGGGCCCCCAGGGGAAATCACGTGGGCCCCCAGGGGAAATCACGTGGGCCCCACCCGGAAATCACGTGGGCCCCACCCGGAAATCACGTGGGCCCCACGGGGAAATCACGTGGGCCCCACCCGGAAATCACGTGGGCCCCACCCGGAAATCACGTGGGCCCCACGGGGAAATCACGTGGGCCCCCAGGGGAAATCACGTGGGCCCCCAGGGGAAATCACGTGGGCCCCACCCGGAAATCACGTGGGCCCCACCCGGAAATCACGTGGGCCCCCAGGGGAAATCACGTGGGCCCCACCCGGAAATCACTTGGGCCCCACCCGGAAATCACGTGGGCCCCACCCGGAAATCACGTGGGCCCCACCCGGAAATCACGTGGGCCCCACCCGGAAATCACGTGGGCCCCATGGGGAAATCACGTGGGACCCACCCGGAAATCACGTGGGCCCCACGGGGAAATCACGTGGGCCCCACCCGGAAATCACGTGGGCCCCACGGGGAAATCACGTGGGCACCACCCGGAAATCACGTGGGCCCCACTGGGAAATCACGTGGGCCCCACCCGGAAATCACGTGGGCCCCCAGGGGAAATCACGTGGGCCCCACCCGGAAATCACGTGGGCCCCACCCGGAAATCACGTGGGCCCCACCCGGAAATCACGTGGGCCCCACGGGGAAATCACGTGGGCCCCACCCGGAAATCACGTGGGCCCCACCCGGAAATCACGTGGGCCCCACCCGGAAATCACGTGGGCCCCACCCGGAAATCACGTGGGCCCCACGGGGAAATCACGTGGGCCCACCCGGAAATCACGTGGGCCCCACCCGGAAATCACGTGGGCCCCACCCGGAAATCACGTGGGCCCCACGGGGAAATCACGTGGGCCCCCAGGGGAAATCACGTGGGCCCCCAGGGGAAATCACGTGGGCCCCACGGGGAAATCTCGTGGGCCCCACCCGGAAATCACGTGGGCCCCACCTGGAAATCACGTGGGCCCCACCCGAAAATCACGTGGGCCCCACGGGGAAATCACGTGGGCCCCCAGGGGAAACCACGTGGGCACCCAGGGGAAATCACGTGGGCCCCACGGGGAAATCACGTCGGCACCTCGGGGAAATCACTTGGGCCCCCAGGGAAAATCACGTGGGCCCCCAGGGGAAATCACGTGGGCCCCCAGGGGAAATCACGTGTGCCCCACGGGGAAATCACGTGGGCCCCAACCGGAAATCACGTGGGCCCCACCCGGAATTCACGTGGGCCCCACCCAGAAATCACGTGGGCCCCACGGGGAAATCACGTGGTCCCCACGGGGAAATCACGTGGGCCCCACCCGGAAATCACGTGGGCCCCACCCGGAAATCACGTGGGCCCCACCCGGAAATCACGTGGGCCCCACCCGGAAATCTCGTGGGCCCCACCCGGAAATCACGTGGGCCCCACGGGGAAATCACGTGGGACCCACCCGGAAATCACGTGGGCCTCACGGGGAAATCACGTGGGCCCCACCCGGAAATCACGTGGGCCCCACGGGGAAATCACGTGGGCCCCACCCGGAAATCACGTGGGCCCCACGGGGAAATCACGTGGGCCCCACCCGGAAATCACGTGGGCCCCACCCGAAAATCACGTGGGCCCCACGGGGAAATCACGTGGGCCCCACCCGGAAATCACGTGGGCCCCACCCGGAAATCACGTGGGCCCCACCCGGAAATCACGTGGGCCCCACCCGGAAATCACGTGGGCCCCACGGGGAAATCACGTGGGCCCGACCCGGAAATCACGTGGGCCCCCAGGGGAAATCACGTGGGCCCCCAGGGGAAATCACGTGGGCCCCACGGGGAAATCACGTGGGCCCCACCCGGAAATCACGTGGGCCCCACCCGGAAATCACGTGGGCCCCACCCGGAAATCACGTGGGCCCCACCCGGAAATCACGTGGGCCCCACCCGGAAATCACGTGGGCCCCACGGGGAAATCACGTGGGCCCCACCCGGAAATCACGTGGGCCCCACCCGGAAATCACGTGGGCCCCACCCGGAAATCACGTGGGCCCCACGGGGAAATCACGTGGGCCCCACCCGGAAATCACGTGGGACCCCAGGGGAAATCACGTGGGCCCCCAGGGGAAATCACGTGGGCCCCCAGGGGAAATCACGTGGGAACCCAGGGGAAATCACGTGGGACCCACGGGGAAATCACGTGGGCCCGACCCGGAAATCACGTGGGCCCCACACGGAAATCACGTGGGCCCCACGGGGAAATCACGTGGGCCCCACCCGGAAATCACGTGGGCCCCCAGGGGAAATCACGTGGGCCCCGAGGGGAAATCACGAGGCCCCACGGGGAAATCACGTGGGCCCCACCCGGAAATCACGTGGGCCCCACCCGGAAATCACGTGGGCCCCACGGGGAAATCACGTGGGCCCCACCCGGAAATCACGAGGGCCCCACGGGGAAATCACGTGGGCCCTACGGGGAAATCACGTCGGCCCCTCGGGGAAATCACGTCGGCCCCTCGGGGAAATCACGTGGGCCCCCAGGGGAAATCACGTGGGCCCCCAGGGGAAATCACGTGGGCCCCAGCCGGAAATCACGTGGGCCCCACTCGGAAATCACGTCGGCCCCACGGGGAAATCACGTGGGCCCCACGGGGAAATCACGTGGGCCCCAGCCGGAAATCACGTGGGCCCCACCCGGAAATCACGTGGGCCCCACCCGGAAATCACGTGGGCCCCACCCGGAAATGACGTGGGCCCCACCCGGAAATCACGTGGGCCCCCAGGGGAAATCACGTGGGCCCCCAGGGGAAATCACGTGGGCCCCACCCGGAAATCACGTGGGCCCCACCCGGAAATCACGTGGGCCCCACCCGGAAATCACGTGGGCCCCACCCGGAAATCACGTTGGCCCCACGGGGAAATCACGTGGGCCCCCAGGGGAAATCACGTGGGCCCCCAGGGGAAATCACGTGGGCCCCACCCGGAAATCACGTGGGCCCCACCCGGAAATCACGTGGGCCCCACCCGGAAATCACGTGGGCCCCACGGGGAAATCACGTGGGCCCCACGGGGAAATCACGTGGGCCCCACCCGGAAATCACGTGGGCCCCCAGGGGTAATCACGTGGGCCCCACCCAGAAATCACGTGGGCCCCACCCGGAAATCACGTGGGCCCCACCCGGAAATCACGTGGGCCCCACCCGGAAATCACGTGGGCCCCACCCGGAAATCACGTGGGCCCCTCGGGGAAATCACGTGGGACCCACCCGGAAATCACGTGGGACCCACGGGGAAATCACTTGGGCCCCACCCGGAAATCACGTGGGCCCCACGGGGAAATCACGTGGGCCCCACCCGGAAATCACGTGGGCCCCACTGGGAAATCACGTGGGCCCCACCCGGAAATCACGTGGGCCCCCAGGGGAAATCACGTGGGCCCCACGGGGAAATCACGTGGGCCCCACCCGGAAATCACGTGGGCCCCACCCGGAAATCACGTGGGCCCCACCCGGAAATCACGTGGGCCCCACCCGGAAATCACGTGGGCCCCACCCGGAAATCACGTGGGCCCCACGGGGAAATCACGTGGGCCCCCAGGGGAAATCACGTGGGCACCCAGGGGAAATCACGTGGGCTCCAGCCGGAAATCACGTGGGCACCACCCGGAAATCACGTCGGCCCCACGGGGAAATCACGTGGACCCCACGGGGAAATCACGTGGGCCCCCAGGGGAAATCACGTGGGCCCCACCCGGAAATCACGTGGGCCCCACGGGGAAATCACTTGGGCCCCCAGGGGAAATCACGTGGGCCCCCAGGGGAAATCACGTGGGCCCCCAGGGGAAATCACGTGGGCCCCACCCGGAAATCACGTGGGCCCCACGGGGAAATCACTTGGGCCCCCAGGGGAAATCACGTGGGCCCCCAGGGGAAATCACGTGGGCCCCAGCCGGAAATCACGTGGGCCCCACCCGGAAATCACGTGGGCCCCACCCGGAAATCACGTGGGCCCCACCCGGAAATCACGTGGGCCCCACCCGGAAATCACGTGGGCCCCCAGGGGAAATCACGTGGGCCCCAGAACGGAAATCACGTGGGTACCACCCGGAAATCACGTCGGCCCCAGCCGGAAATCACGTGGGCCCCACCCGGAAATCACGTGGGCCCCACCCGGAAATCACGTGGGCCCCACCCGGAAATCATGTGGGCCCCACCCGGAAATCACGTGGGACCCCAGGGGAAATCACGTGGGCCCCCAGGGGAAATCACTTGGGCCCCACCCGGAAATCACGTGGGCCCCACCCGGAAATCACGTGGGCCCCACGGGGAAATCACGTGGGCCCCACCCGGAAATCACGTGGGCCCCACCCGGAAATCACGTGGGCCCCACGGGGAAATCACGTGGGCTCCCAGGGGAAATCACGTGGGCCCCCGGGGGAAATCACGTGGGCCCCACCCGGAAATCACGTGGGCCCCACCCGGAAATCACGTGGGCCCCCAGGGGAAATCACGTGGGCCCCACCCGGAAATCACGTGGGCCCCACCCGGAAATCACGTGGGCCCCACCCGGAAATCACGTGGGCCCCACCCGGAAATCACGTGGGCCCCACCCGGAAATCACGTGGGCCCCACGGGGAAATCACGTGGGACCCACCCGGAAATCACGTGGGCCCCACGGGGAAATCACGTGGGCCCCACCCGGAAATCACGTGGGCCCCACGGGGAAATCACGTGGGCCCCACCCGGAAATCACGTGGGCCCCACTGGGAAATCACGTGGGCCCCACCCGGAAATCACGTGGGCCCCCAGGGGAAATCACGTGGGCCCCACCCGGAAATCACGTGGGCCCCACCCGGAAATCACGTGGGCCCCACCCGGACATCACGTGGGCCCCACCCGGAAATCACGTGGGCCCCACCCGGAAATCACGTGGGCCCCACCCGGAAATCACGTGGGCCCCACCCGGAAATCACGTGGGCCCCACCCGGAAATCACGTGGGCCCCACGGGGAAATCACGTGGGCCCCACGGGGAAATCACGTGGGCCCCACCCGGAAATCACGTGGGCCCCACCCGGAAATTACGTGGGCCCCACCCGGAAATCACGTGGGCCCCACCCGGAAATCACGTGGGCCCCACGGGGAAATCACGTGGGCCCACCCGGAAATCACGTGGGCCCCACCCGGAAATCACGTGGGCCCCACCCGGAAATCACGTGGGCCCCACGGGGAAATCACGTGGGCCCCCAGGGGAAATCACGTGGGCCCCCAGGGGAAATCACGTGGGCCCAACGGGGAAATCACGTGGGCCCCACGGGGAAATCACGTGGGCCCCACGGGGAAATCACGTGGGCCCCCAGGGGAAATCACGTGGGCCCCCAGGGGAAATCACGTGGGCCCCACCCGGAAATCACGTGGGCCCCACCCTGAAATCACGTGGGCCCCACCCGGAAATCACGTGGGCCCCACCCGGAAATCACGTGGGCCCCACGGGGAAATCACGTGGGCCCCACCCGGAAATCACGTGGGCCCCACCCGGAAATCACGTGGGCCCCACGGGGAAATCACGTGGGTCCCACGGGGAAATCACGTGGGCCCCACCCGGAAACCACGTGGGCCCCACGGGGAAATCTTGTGGGCCCCCAGGGGAAATCACGTGGGCCCCCAGGGGAAATCACCTGGGCCCCACGGGGAAATCACGTCGGCCCCTCGGGGAAATCACGTGGGCCCCCAGGGGAAATCACGTGGGCCCCCAGGGGAAATCACGTGGGCCCCACCCGGAAATCACGTGGGCCCCACCCGGAAATCACGTGGGCCCCACCCGGAAATCACGTGGGCCCCACCCGGAAATCACGTGGGCCCCACCCGGAAATCACGTGGGCCCCACCCGGAAATCACGTGGGCCCCACGGGGAAATCACGTGGGCCCCCAGGGGAAATCACGTGGGCCCCACGGGGAAATCACGTCGGCCCCTCGGGGAAATCACGTGGGCCCCAACCGGAAATCACGTGGGCCCCACGGGGAAATCACGTGGGCCCCACCCGGAAATCACGTGGGCCCCACGGGGAAATCACGTGGGCCCCACCCGGAAATCACGTGGGCCCCGCGGGGAAATCACGTGGGCCTCACCCGGAAATCACGTGGGCCCCACCCGGAAATCACGTGGGCCCCACCCGGAAATCACGTGGGCCCCTCGGGGAAATCACGTGGGACCCACCCGGAAATCACGTGGGACCCACGGGGAAATCACTTGGGCCCCACCCGGAAATCACGTGGGCCCCACGGGGAAATCACGTGGGCCCCACCCGGAAATCACGTGGGCCCCACTGGGAAATCACGTGGGCCCCACCCGGAAATCACGTGGGCCCCCAGGGGAAATCACGTGGGCCCCACGGGGAAATCACGTGGGCCCCACCCGGAAATCACGTGGGCCCCACCCGGAAATCACGTGGGCCCCACCCGGAAATCACGTGGGCCCCACCCGGAAATCACGTGGGCCCCACCCGGAAATCACGTGGGCCCCACGGGGAAATCACGTGGGCCCCCAGGGGAAATCACGTGGGCACCCAGGGGAAATCACGTGGGCTCCAGCCGGAAATCACGTGGGCACCACCCGGAAATCACGTCGGCCCCACGGGGAAATCACGTGGACCCCACGGGGAAATCACGTGGGCCCCCAGGGGAAATCACGTGGGCCCCACCCGGAAATCACGTGGGCCCCACGGGGAAATCACTTGGGCCCCCAGGGGAAATCACGTGGGCCCCCAGGGGAAATCACGTGGGCCCCCAGGGGAAATCACGTGGGCCCCACCCGGAAATCACGTGGGCCCCACGGGGAAATCACTTGGGCCCCCAGGGGAAATCACGTGGGCCCCCAGGGGAAATCACGTGGGCCCCAGCCGGAAATCACGTGGGCCCCACCCGGAAATCACGTGGGCCCCACCCGGAAATCACGTGGGCCCCACCCGGAAATCACGTGGGCCCCACCCGGAAATCACGTGGGCCCCCAGGGGAAATCACGTGGGCCCCAGAACGGAAATCACGTGGGTACCACCCGGAAATCACGTCGGCCCCAGCCGGAAATCACGTGGGCCCCACCCGGAAATCACGTGGGCCCCACCCGGAAATCACGTGGGCCCCACCCGGAAATCATGTGGGCCCCACCCGGAAATCACGTGGGACCCCAGGGGAAATCACGTGGGCCCCCAGGGGAAATCACTTGGGCCCCACCCGGAAATCACGTGGGCCCCACCCGGAAATCACGTGGGCCCCACGGGGAAATCACGTGGGCCCCACCCGGAAATCACGTGGGCCCCACCCGGAAATCACGTGGGCCCCACGGGGAAATCACGTGGGCTCCCAGGGGAAATCACGTGGGCCCCCGGGGGAAATCACGTGGGCCCCACCCGGAAATCACGTGGGCCCCACCCGGAAATCACGTGGGCCCCCAGGGGAAATCACGTGGGCCCCACCCGGAAATCACGTGGGCCCCACCCGGAAATCACGTGGGCCCCACCCGGAAATCACGTGGGCCCCACCCGGAAATCACGTGGGCCCCACCCGGAAATCACGTGGGCCCCACGGGGAAATCACGTGGGACCCACCCGGAAATCACGTGGGCCCCACGGGGAAATCACGTGGGCCCCACCCGGAAATCACGTGGGCCCCACGGGGAAATCACGTGGGCCCCACCCGGAAATCACGTGGGCCCCACTGGGAAATCACGTGGGCCCCACCCGGAAATCACGTGGGCCCCCAGGGGAAATCACGTGGGCCCCACCCGGAAATCACGTGGGCCCCACCCGGAAATCACGTGGGCCCCACCCGGAAATCACGTGGGCCCCACCCGGAAATCACGTGGGCCCCACCCGGAAATCACGTGGGCCCCACCCGGAAATCACGTGGGCCCCACCCGGAAATCACGTGGGCCCCACCCGGAAATCACGTGGGCCCCACGGGGAAATCACGTGGGCCCCACGGGGAAATCACGTGGGCCCCACCCGGAAATCACGAGGGCCCCACCCGGAAATTACGTGGGCCCCACCCGGAAATCACGTGGGCCCCACCCGGAAATCACGTGGGCCCCACGGGGAAATCACGTGGGCCCACCCGGAAATCACGTGGGCCCCACCCGGAAATCACGTGGGCCCCACCCGGAAATCACGTGGGCCCCACGGGGAAATCACGTGGGCCCCCAGGGGAAATCACGTGGGCCCCCAGGGGAAATCACGTGGGCCCAACGGGGAAATCACGTGGGCCCCACGGGGAAATCACGTGGGCCCCACGGGGAAATCACGTGGGCCCCCAGGGGAAATCACGTGGGCCCCCAGGGGAAATCACGTGGGCCCCACCCGGAAATCACGTGGGCCCCACCCGGAAATCACGTGGGCCCCACCCGGAAATCACGTGGGCCCCACCCGGAAATCACGTGGGCCCCACGGGGAAATCACGTGGGCCCCACCCGGAAATCACGTGGGCCCCACCCGGAAATCACGTGGGCCCCACGGGGAAATCACGTGGGTCCCACGGGGAAATCACGTGGGCCCCACCCGGAAACCACGTGGGCCCCACGGGGAAATCTTGTGGGCCCCCAGGGGAAATCACGTGGGCCCCCAGGGGAAATCACCTGGGCCCCACGGGGAAATCACGTCGGCCCCTCGGGGAAATCACGTGGGCCCCCAGGGGAAATCACGTGGGCCCCCAGGGGAAATCACGTGGGCCCCACCCGGAAATCACGTGGGCCCCACCCGGAAATCACGTGGGCCCCACCCGGAAATCACGTGGGCCCCACCCGGAAATCATGTGGGCCCCACCCGGAAATCACGTGGGCCCCACCCGGAAATCACGTGGGCCCCACGGGGAAATCACGTGGGCCCCCAGGGGAAATCACGTGGGCCCCACGGGGAAATCACGTCGGCCCCTCGGGGAAATCACGTGGGCCCCACCCGGAAATCACGTGGGCCCCACGGGGAAATCACGTGGGCCCCACCCGGAAATCACGTGGGCCCCGCGGGGAAATCACGTGGGCCTCACCCGGAAATCACGTGGGCCCCACCCAGAAATCACGTGGGCCCCACGGGGAAATCACGTGGGCCCCACCCGGAAATCACGTGGGCCACACCCGGAAATCACGTGGGCCCCACGGGGAAATCACGTGGGCCCCCAGGGGAAATCACGTGGGCCCCCAGGGGAAATCACGTGGGCCCCAGCCGGAAATCACGTGGGCACCACCCGGAAATCACGTCGGCCCCACGGGGAAATCACGTGGGCCCCACGGGGAAATCACGTGGGCCCCCAGGGGAAATCACGTGGGCCCCACCCGGAAATCACGTGGGCCCCACGGGGAAATCACTTGGGCCCCCAGGGGAAATCACGTGGGCCCCCAGGGGAAATCACGTGGGCCCCCAGGGGAAATCACGTGGGCCCCACCCGGAAATCACGTGGGCCCCACGGGGAAATCACTTGGGCCCCCAGGGGAAATCACGTGGGCCCCCAGGGGAAATCACGTGGGCCCCATCCGGAAATCACGTGGGCCCCACCCGGAAATCACGTGGGCCCCACCCGGAAATCACGTGGGCCCCACCCGGAAATCACGTGGGCCCCACCCGGAAATCACGTGGGCCCCACCCGGAAATCACGTGGGCCCCCAGGGGAAATCACGTGGGCCCCAGCCGGAAATCACGTGGGTACCACCCGGAAATCACGTCGGCCCCACCCGGAAATCACGTGGGCCCCACCCGGAAATCACGTGGGACCCACCCGGAAATCACGTGGGCCCCACCCGGAAATCATGTGGGCCCCACCCGGAAATCACGTGGGCCCCCAGGGGAAATCACGTGGGCCCCCAGGGGAAATCACGTGGGCCCCACCCGGAAATCACGTGGGCCCCACCCGGAAATCACGTGGGCCCCACGGGGAAATCACGTGGGCCCCACCCGGAAATCACGTGGGCCCCACCCGGAAATCACGTGGGCCCCACGGGGAAATCACGTGGGCCCCCAGGGGAAATCACGTGGGCCCCACCCGGAAATCACGTGGGCCCCATGGGGAAATCACGTGGGACCCACCCGGAAATCACGTGGGCCCCACGGGGAAATCACGTGGGCCCCACCCGGAAATCACGTGGGCCCCACGGGGAAATCACGTGGGCACCACCCGGAAATCACGTGGGCCCCACTGGGAAATCACGTGGGCCCCACCCGGAAATCACGTGGGCCCCCAGGGGAAATCACGTGGGCCCCACCCGGAAATCACGTGGGCCCCACCCGGAAATCACGTGGGCCCCACCCGGAAATCACGTGGGCCCCACGGGGAAATCACGTGGGCCCCACCCGGAAATCACGTGGGCCCCACCCGGAAATCACGTGGGCCCCACCCGGAAATCACGTGGGCCCCACCCGGAAATCACGTGGGCCCCACGGGGAAATCACGTGGGCCCACCCGGAAATCACGTGGGCCCCACCCGGAAATCACGTGGGCCCCACCCGGAAATCACGTGGGCCCCACGGGGAAATCACGTGGGCCCCCAGGGGAAATCACGTGGGCCCCCAGGGGAAATCACGTGGGCCCAACGGGGAAATCATGTGGGCCCCACGGGGAAATCACGTGGGCCCCACGGGGAAATCACGTGGGCCCCCAGGGGAAATCACGTGGGCCCCCAGGGGAAATCACGTGGGCCCTACGGGGAAATCACGTCGGCCCCTCGGGGAAATCACGTGGGCCCCCAGGGGAAATCACGTGGGCCCCCAGGGGAAATCACGTGGGCCCCCAGGGGAAATCACGTGGGCCCCACCCGGAAATCACGTGGGCCCCACCCGGAAATCATGTGGGCCCCACCCGGAAATCACGTGGTCCCCACCCGGAAATCACGTGGGCCCCACCGTTAAATCACGTGGGCCCCCAGGGGAAATCACGTGGGCCCCCAGGGGAAATCACGTGGACCCCACCCGGAAATCACGTGGGCCCCACCCGGAAATCACGTGGGCCCCACGGGGAAATCACGTGGGCCCCACCCGGAAATCACGTGGGACCCCAGGGGAAATCACGTGGGCCCCCAGGGGAAATCACGTGGGCCCCCAGGGGAAATCACGTGGGAACCCAGGGGAAATCACGTGGGACCCACGGGGAAATCACGTGGGCCCGACCCGGAAATCACGTGGGCCCCACACGGAAATCACGTGGGCCCCACGGGGAAATCACGTGGGCCCCACCCGGAAATCACGTGGGCCCCCAGGGGAAATCACGTGGGCCCCGAGGGGAAATCACGAGGCCCCACGGGGAAATCACGTGGGCCCCACCCGGAAATCACGTGGGCCCCACCCGGAAATCACGTGGGCCCCACGGGGAAATCACGTGGGCCCCACCCGGAAATCACGAGGGCCCCACGGGGAAATCACGTGGGCCCCACCCGGAAATCACGTGGGCCCCACCCGGAAATCACGTGGGCCCCACCCGGAAATCACGTGGGCCCCACGGGGAAATCACGTGGGCCCCAACCGGAAATCACGTGGGCCCCACCCGGAAATCACGTGGGCCCCACCCGGAAATCACGTGGGCCCCACCCGGAAATCACGTGGGCCCCACCCGGAAATCACGTGGGCCCCACCCGGAAATCACGTGGGCCCCACGGGGAAATCACGTGGGCCCCACCCGGAAATCACGTGGGCCCCACCCGGAAATCACGTGGGCCCCACGGGGAAATCACGTGGGTCCCACGGGGAAATCACGTGGGCCCCACCCGGAAACCACGTGGGCCCCACGGGGAAATCACGTGGGCCCCCAGGGGAAATCACGTGGGCCCCCAGGGGAAATCACCTGGGCCCCACGGGGAAATCACGTCGGCCCCTCGGGGAAATCACGTGGGCCCCCAGGGGAAATCACGTGGGCCCCCAGGGGAAATCACGTGGGCCCCACCCGGAAATCACGTGGGCCCCACCCGGAAATCACGTGGGCCCCACCCGGAAATCACGTGGGCCCCACCCGGAAATCACGTGGGCCCCACCCGGAAATCACGTGGGCCCCACCCGGAAATCACGTGGGCCCCACGGGGAAATCACGTGGGTCCCCAGGGGAAATCACGTGGGCCCCACGGGGAAATCACGTCGGCCCCTCGGGGAAATCACGTGGGCCCCACCCGGAAATCACGTGGGCCCCACGGGGAAATCACGTGGGCCCCACCCGGAAATCACGTGGGCCCCGCGGGGAAATCACGTGGGCCTCACCCGGAAATCACGTGGGCCCCACCCGGAAATCACGTGGGCCCCACGGGGAAATCACGTGGGCCCCACCCGGAAATCACGTGGGCCACACCCGGAAATCACGTGGGCCCCACGGGGAAATCACGTGGGCCCCCAGGGGAAATCACGTGGGCCCCCAGGGGAAATCACGTGGGCCCCAGCCGGAAATCACGTGGGCACCACCCGGAAATCACGTCGGCCCCACGGGGAAATCACGTGGGCCCCACGGGGAAATCACGTGGGCCCCCAGGGGAAATCACGTGGGCCCCACCCGGAAATCACGTGGGCCCCACGCGGAAATCACTTGGGCCCCCAGGGGAAATCACGTGGGCCCCCAGGGGAAATCACGTGGGCCCCCAGGGGAAATCACGTGGGCCCCACCCGGAAATCACGTGGGCCCCACGGGGAAATCACTTGGGCCCCCAGGGGAAATCACGTGGGCCCCCAGGGGAAATCACGTGGGCCCCATCCGGAAATCACGTGGGCCCCACCCGGAAATCACGTGGGCCCCACCCGGAAATCACGTGGGCCCCACCCGGAAATCACGTGGGCCCCACCCGGAAATCACGTGGGCCCCCAGGGGAAATCACGTGGGCCCCAGCCGGAAATCACGTGGGTACCACCCGGAAATCACGTCGGCCCCACCCGGAAATCACGTGGGCCCCACCCGGAAATCACGTGGGACCCACCCGGAAATCACGTGGGCCCCACCCGGAAATCATGTGGGCCCCACCCGGAAATCACGTGGGCCCCCAGGGGAAATCACGTGGGCCCCCAGGGGAAATCACGTGGGCCCCACCCGGAAATCACGTGGGCCCCACCCGGAAATCACGTGGGCCCCACGGGGAAATCACGTGGGCCCCACCCGGAAATCACGTGGGCCCCACCCGGAAATCACGTGGGCCCCACGGGGAAATCACGTGGGCCCCCAGGGGAAATCACGTGGGCCCCCAGGGGAAATCACGTGGGCCCCACCCGGAAATCACGTGGGCCCCACCCGGAAATCACGTGGGCCCCCAGGGGAAATCACGTGGGCCCCACCCGGAAATCACTTGGGCCCCACCCGGAAATCACGTGGGCCCCACCCGGAAATCACGTGGGCCCCACCCGGAAATCACGTGGGCCCCACCCGGAAATCACGTGGGCCCCATGGGGAAATCACGTGGGACCCACCCGGAAATCACGTGGGCCCCACGGGGAAATCACGTGGGCCCCACCCGGAAATCACGTGGGCCCCACGGGGAAATCACGTGGGCACCACCCGGAAATCACGTGGGCCCCACTGGGAAATCACGTGGGCCCCACCCGGAAATCACGTGGGCCCCCAGGGGAAATCACGTGGGCCCCACCCGGAAATCACGTGGGCCCCACCCGGAAATCACGTGGGCCCCACCCGGAAATCACGTGGGCCCCACGGGGAAATCACGTGGGCCCCACCCGGAAATCACGTGGGCCCCACCCGGAAATCACGTGGGCCCCACCCGGAAATCACGTGGGCCCCACCCGGAAATCACGTGGGCCCCACGGGGAAATCACGTGGGCCCACCCGGAAATCACGTGGGCCCCACCCGGAAATCACGTGGGCCCCACCCGGAAATCACGTGGGCCCCACGGGGAAATCACGTGGGCCCCCAGGGGAAATCACGTGGGCCCCCAGGGGAAATCACGTGGGCCCCACGGGGAAATCTCGTGGGCCCCACCCGGAAATCACGTGGGCCCCACCTGGAAATCACGTGGGCCCCACCCGAAAATCACGTGGGCCCCACGGGGAAATCACGTGGGCCCCCAGGGGAAACCACGTGGGCACCCAGGGGAAATCACGTGGGCCCCACGGGGAAATCACGTCGGCACCTCGGGGAAATCACTTGGGCCCCCAGGGAAAATCACGTGGGCCCCCAGGGGAAATCACGTGGGCCCCCAGGGGAAATCACGTGTGCCCCACGGGGAAATCACGTGGGCCCCAACCGGAAATCACGTGGGCCCCACCCGGAATTCACGTGGGCCCCACCCAGAAATCACGTGGGCCCCACGGGGAAATCACGTGGTCCCCACGGGGAAATCACGTGGGCCCCACCCGGAAATCACGTGGGCCCCACCCGGAAATCACGTGGGCCCCACCCGGAAATCACGTGGGCCCCACCCGGAAATCTCGTGGGCCCCACCCGGAAATCACGTGGGCCCCACGGGGAAATCACGTGGGACCCACCCGGAAATCACGTGGGCCTCACGGGGAAATCACGTGGGCCCCACCCGGAAATCACGTGGGCCCCACGGGGAAATCACGTGGGCCCCACCCGGAAATCACGTGGGCCCCACGGGGAAATCACGTGGGCCCCACCCGGAAATCACGTGGGCCCCACCCGAAAATCACGTGGGCCCCACGGGGAAATCACGTGGGCCCCACCCGGAAATCACGTGGGCCCCACCCGGAAATCACGTGGGCCCCACCCGGAAATCACGTGGGCCCCACCCGGAAATCACGTGGGCCCCACGGGGAAATCACGTGGGCCCGACCCGGAAATCACGTGGGCCCCCAGGGGAAATCACGTGGGCCCCCAGGGGAAATCACGTGGGCCCCACGGGGAAATCACGTGGGCCCCACCCGGAAATCACGTGGGCCCCACCCGGAAATCACGTGGGCCCCACCCGGAAATCACGTGGGCCCCACCCGGAAATCACGTGGGCCCCACCCGGAAATCACGTGGGCCCCACGGGGAAATCACGTGGGCCCCACCCGGAAATCACGTGGGCCCCACGGGGAAATCACGTGGGCCCCACCCGGAAATCACGTGGGCCCCACCCGGAAATCACGTGGTCCCCACCCGGAAATCACGTGGGCCCCACCCGGAAATCACGTGGGCCCCACGGGGAAATCACGTGGGCCCCACCCGGAAATCACGTGGGCCCCACCCGGAAATCACGTGGGCCCCACCCGGAAATCACGTGGGCCCCACGGGGAAATCACGTGGGCCCCCAGGGGAAATCACGTATGCCCCCAGGGGAAATCACGTGGGCCCAACGGGGAAATCACGTGGGCCCCACGGGGAAATCACGTGGGCCCCACGGGGAAATCACGTCGGCCCCTCGGGAAATCACGTGGGCCCCCAGGGGAAATCACGTGGGCCCCCAGGGGAAATCACGTGGGCCCCACCCGGAAATCACGTGGGCCCCACCCGGAAATCACGTGGGCCCCACCCGGAAATCACGTGGGCCCCACGGGGAAATCACGTGGGACCCACCCGGAAATCACGTGGGCCCCACGGGGAAATCACGTGGGCCCCACCCGGAAATCACGTGGGCCCCACCCGGAAATCACGTGGGCCCCACCCGGAAATCACGTGGGCCCCACGGGGAAATCACGTGGGCCCCACGGGGAAATCACGTGGGCCCCACCCGGAAATCACGTGGGCCCCAACCGGAAATCACGTGGGCCCCACCCGGAAATCACGTGGGCCCCACCCGGAAATCACGTGGGCCCCACGGGGAAATCACGTGGGCCCGACACGGAAATCACGTGGGCCCCCAGGGGAAATCACGTGGGCCCCCAGGGGAAATCACGTGGGCCCCACGGGGAAATCACGTGGGCCCCACCCGAAAATCACGTGGGCCCCACCCAGAAATCACGTGGGCCCCACCCGGAAATCACGTGGGCCCCACCCGGAAATCACGTGGGCCCCACCCGGAAATCACGTGGGCCCCACCCGGAAATCACGTGGGCCCCACGGGGAAATCACGTGGGCCCCACCCGGAAATCACGTGGGCCCCACGGGGAAATCACGTGGGCCCCACCAGGAAATCACGTGGGTCCCACCCGGAAATCACGTGGGCCCCACGGGGAAATCATGTGGGTCCCACGGGGAAATCACGTGGGCCCCACCCGGAAAACACGTGGGAGCCACGGGGAAATCACGTGGGCCCCCAGGGGAAATCACGTGGGCCCCCAGGGGAAATCACCTGGGCCCCACGGGGAAATCACGTCGGCCCCACCCGGAAATCACGTGGGCCCCACCCGGAAATCACGTGGGCCCCACCCGGAAATCACGTGGGCCCCACGGGGAAATCACGTGGGCCCCACCCGGAAATCACGTGGGCCCCACCCGGAAATCACGTGGGCCCCACCCGGAAATCACGTGGGCCCCACCCGGAAATCACGTGGGCCCCACCCGGAAATCACGTGGGCCCCACGGGGAAATCACGTGGGCCCCCAGGGGAAATCACGTGGGCCCCCAGGGGAAATCACGTGGGCCCCACGGGGAAATCACGTCGGCCCCTCGGGGAAATCACGTGGGCCCCACCCGGAAATCACGTGGGCCCCACGGGGAAATCACGTGGGCCCCACCCGGAAATCACGTGGGCCACACCCGGAAATCACGTGGGCCCCACGGGGAAATCACGTGGGCCCCACCCGGAAATCACGTGGGCCACACCCGGAAATCACGTGGGCCCCACGGGGAAATCACGTGGGCCCCCAGGGGAAATCACGTGGGCCCCCAGGGGAAATCACGTGGGCCCCAGCCGGAAATCACGTGGGCCCCACTCGGAAATCACGTCGGCCCCACGGGGAAATCACGTGGGCCCCACGGGGAAATCACGTGGGCCCCAGCCGGAAATCACGTGGGCCCCACCCGGAAATCACGTGGGCCCCACCCGGAAATCACGTGGGCCCCACCCGGAAATGACGTGGGCCCCACCCGGAAATCACGTGGGCCCCCAGGGGAAATCACGTGGGCCCCCAGGGGAAATCACGTGGGCCCCACCCGGAAATCACGTGGGCCCCACCCGGAAATCACGTGGGCCCCACCCGGAAATCACGTGGGCCCCACCCGGAAATCACGTGGGCCCCACCCGGAAATCACGTTGGCCCCACGGGGAAATCACGTGGGCCCCCAGGGGAAATCACGTGGGCCCCCAGGGGAAATCACGTGGGCCCCACCCGGAAATCACGTGGGCCCCACCCGGAAATCACGTGGGCCCCACCCGGAAATCACGTGGGCCCCACGGGGAAATCACGTGGGCCCCACCCGGAAATCACGTGGGCCCCCAGGGGTAATCACGTGGGCCCCACCCAGAAATCACGTGGGCCCCACCCGGAAATCACGTGGGCCCCACCCGGAAATCACGTGGGCCCCACCCGGAAATCACGTGGGCCCCACCCGGAAATCACGTGGGCCCCTCGGGGAAATCACGTGGGACCCACCCGGAAATCACGTGGGACCCACGGGGAAATCACTTGGGCCCCACCCGGAAATCACGTGGGCCCCACGGGGAAATCACGTGGGCCCCACCCGGAAATCACGTGGGCCCCACTGGGAAATCACGTGGGCCCCACCCGGAAATCACGTGGGCCCCCAGGGGAAATCACGTGGGCCCCACGGGGAAATCACGTGGGCCCCACCCGGAAATCACGTGGGCCCCACCCGGAAATCACGTGGGCCCCACCCGGAAATCACGTGGGACCCACCCGGAATTCACGTGGGCCCCACCCGGAAATCACGTGGGCCCCAAGGGGAAATCACGTGGGCCCCACCCGGAAATCACGTGGGCCCCAACCGGAAATCACGTGGGCCCCACCCGGAAATCACGTGGGCCCCACGGGGAAATCACGTGGGCCCCCAGGGGAAATCACGTGGGCCCCCAGGGGAAATCACGTGGGCCCAACGGGGAAATCATGTGGGCCCCACGGGGAAATCACGTGGGCCCCACGGGGAAATCACGTGGGCCCCCAGGGGAAATCACGTGGGCCCCCAGGGGAAATCACGTGGGCCCCCAGGGGAAATCACGTGGGCCCCACCCGGAAATCACGTGGGCCCCACCCGGAAATCACGTGGGCCCCACCCGGAAATCACGTGGGCCCCACCCGGAAATCACGTGGGCCCCACCCGAAAATCACGTGGTCCCCACCCGGAAATCACGTGGTCCCTACCCGGAAATCACGTGGGCCCCACCCGAAAATCACGTGGGCCCCCAGGGGAAATCACGTGGGCCCCACCCGGAAATCACGTGGGACCCACGGGGAAATCACGTGGGCCCCACCCGGAAATCACGTGGGCCCCCAGGGGAAATCACGTGGGACCCACCCGGAAATCACGTGTTACCCACGGGGAAATCACGTGGGCCCCACCCGGAAATCACGTGGGCCCCCAGGGGAAATCACGTGGGCCCCACCCGGAAATCACGTGGGCCCCACCCGGAAATCACGTGGGCCCCACCCGGAAATCACGTGGTCCCCACCCTGAAATCACGTGGGCCCCACCCGAAAATCACGTGGGCCCCCAGGGGAAATCACGTGGGCCCCCAGGGGAAATCACGTGGGCCCCACCCGGAAATCACGTGGGCCCCACCCGGAAATCACGTGGGCCCCACCCGGAAATCACGTGGGCCCCACCCGGAAATCACGTGGGCCCCCAGGGGAAATCACGTGGGCCCCCAGGGGAAATCACGTGGGCCCCCAGGCGAAATCACGTGGGAACCCAGGGGAAATCACGTGGGCCCCACGGGGAAATCACGTGGGCCCGACCCGGAAATCACGTGGGCCCCACCCGGAAATCATGTGGGCCCCACCCGGAAATCACGTGGGCCCCACCCGGAAATCACGTGGGCCCCCAGGGGAAATCACGTGGGCCCCCAGGGGAAATCACGTGGCCCCACGGGGAAATCACGTGGGCCCCACCCGGAAATCACGTGGGCCCCACCCGGAAATCACGTGGGCCCCACGGAGAAATCACGTGGGCCCCATCCGGAAATCACGAGGGCCCCACGGGGAAATCACGTGGGCCCCCAGGGGAAATCACGTGGGCCCCACCCGGAAATCACGTGGGCCCCACGGGGAAATCACGTGGGCCCGACCCGGAAATCACGTGGGCCCCCAGGGGAAATCACGTGGGCCCCCAGGGGAAATCACGTGGGCCCCACGGGGAAATCACGTGGGCCCCACCCGGAAATCACGTGGGCCCCACCCGGAAATCACGTGGGCCCCACCCGGAAATCACGTGGGCCCCACCCGGAAATCACGTGGGCCCCACCCGGAAATCACGTGGGCCCCACGGGGAAATCACGTGGGCCCCACCCGGAAATCACGTGGGCCCCACGGGGAAATCACGTGGGCCCCACCCGGAAATCACGTGGGCCCCACCCGGAAATCACGTGGTCCCCACCCGGAAATCACGTGGGCCCCACCCGGAAATCACGTGGGCCCCACGGGGAAATCACGTGGGCCCCACCCGGAAATCACGTGGGCCCCACCCGGAAATCACGTGGGCCCCACCCGGAAATCACGTGGGCCCCACGGGGAAATCACGTGGGCCCCCAGGGGAAATCACGTGGGCCCCCAGGGGAAATCACGTGGGCCCAACGGGGAAATCACGTGGGCCCCACGGGGAAATCACGTGGGCCCCACGGGGAAATCACGTCGGCCCCTCGGGAAATCACGTGGGCCCCCAGGGGAAATCACGTGGGCCCCCAGGGGAAATCACGTGGGCCCCACCCGGAAATCACGTGGGCCCCACCCGGAAATCACGTGGGTCCCACCCGGAAATCACGTGGGCCCCACGGGGAAATCACGTGGGACCCACCCGGAAATCACGTGGGCCCCACGGGGAAATCACGTGGGCCCCACCCGGAAATCACGTGGGCCCCACCCGGAAATCACGTGGGCCCCACCCGGAAATCACGTGGGCCCCACGGGGAAATCACGTGGGCCCCACGGGGAAATCACGTGGGCCCCACCCGGAAATCACGTGGGCCCCAACCGGAAATCACGTGGGCCCCACCCGGAAATCACGTGGGCCCCACCCGGAAATCACGTGGGCCCCACGGGGAAATCACGTGGGCCCGACACGGAAATCACGTGGGCCCCCAGGGGAAATCACGTGGGCCCCCAGGGGAAATCACGGGGGCCCCACGGGGAAATCACGTGGGCCCCACCCGGAAATCACGTGGGCCCCACCCAGAAATCACGTGGGCCCCACCCGGAAATCACGTGGGCCCCACCCGGAAATCACGTGGGCCCCACCCGGAAATCACGTGGGCCCCACCCGGAAATCACGTGGGCCCCACGGGGAAATCACGTGGGCCCCACCCGGAAATCACGTGGGCCCCACGGGGAAATCACGTGGGCCCCACCCGGAAATCACGTGGGTCCCACCCGGAAATCACGTGGGCCCCACGGGGAAATCACGTGGGTCCCACGGGGAAATCACGTGGGCCCCACCCGGAAACCACGTGGGCCCCACGGGGAAATCACGTGGGCCCCCAGGGGAAATCACGTGGGCCCCCAGGGGAAATCACCTGGGCCCCACGGGGAAATCACGTCGGCCCCACCCGGAAATCACGTGGGCCCCACCCGGAAATCACGTGGGCCCCACCCGGAAATCACGTGGGCCCCACGGGGAAATCACGTGGGCCCCACCCGGAAATCACGTGGGCCCCACCCGGAAATCACGTGGGCCCCACCCGGAAATCACGTGGGCCCCACCCGGAAATCACGTGGGCCCCACCCGGAAATCACGTGGGCCCCACCCGGAAATCACGTGGGCCCCACGGGGAAATCACGTGGGCCCCCAGGGGAAATCACCTGGGCCCCACGGGGAAATCACGTCGGCCCCACCCGGAAATCACGTGGGCCCCACCCGGAAATCACGTGGGCCCCACCCGGAAATCACGTGGGCCCCACGGGGAAATCACGTGGGCCCCACCCGGAAATCACGTGGGCCCCACCCGGAAATCACGTGGGCCCCACCCGGAAATCACGTGGGCCCCACCCGGAAATCACGTGGGCCCCACCCGGAAATCACGTGGGCCCCACGGGGAAATCACGTGGGCCCCCAGGGGAAATCACGTGGGCCCCCAGGGGAAATCACGTGGGCCCCACGGGGAAATCACGTCGGCCCCTCGGGGAAATCACGTGGGCCCCACCCGGAAATCACGTGGGCCCCACCGGGAAATCACGTGGGCCCCACCCGGAAATCACGTGGGCCACACCCGGAAATCACGTGGGCCCCACGGGGAAATCACGTGGGCCCCACCCGGAAATCACGTGGGCCCCACCCGGAAATCACGTGGGCCCCACGGGGAAATCACGTGGGCCCCCAGGGGAAATCACGTGGGCCCCCAGGGGAAATCACGTGGGCCCCAGCCGGAAATCACGTGGGCCCCACTCGGAAATCACGTCGGCCCCACGGGGAAATCACGTGGGCCCCACGGGGAAATCACGTGGGCCCCAGCCGGAAATCACGTGGGCCCCACCCGGAAATCACGTGGGCCCCACCCGGAAATCACGTGGGCCCCACCCGGAAATGACGTGGGCCCCACCCGGAAATCACGTGGGCCCCCAGGGGAAATCACGTGGGCCCCCAGGGGAAATCACGTGGGCCCCACCCGGAAATCACGTGGGCCCCACCCGGAAATCACGTGGGCCCCACCCGGAAATCACGTGGGCCCCACCCGGAAATCACGTTGGCCCCACGGGGAAATCACGTGGGCCCCCAGGGGAAATCACGTGGGCCCCCAGGGGAAATCACGTGGGCCCCACCCGGAAATCACGTGGGCCCCACCCGGAAATCACGTGGGCCCCACCCGGAAATCACGTGGGCCCCACGGGGAAATCACGTGGGCCCCACGGGGAAATCACGTGGGCCCCACCCGGAAATCACGTGGGCCCCCAGGGGTAATCACGTGGGCCCCACCCAGAAATCACGTGGGCCCCACCCGGAAATCACGTGGGCCCCACCCGGAAATCACGTGGG
Source organism: Ovis ammon polii x Ovis aries (assembly GCA_023701655.1). Classification (NCBI taxonomy): domain Eukaryota; kingdom Metazoa; phylum Chordata; class Mammalia; order Artiodactyla; family Bovidae; genus Ovis; species Ovis ammon polii x Ovis aries. The sequence goes on from CM043072.1 coordinate 63,420,335, forward strand.
CCCCACCCGGAAATCACGTGGGCCCCACCCGGAAATCACGTGGGCCCCTCGGGGAAATCACGTGGGACCCACCCGGAAATCACGTGGGTCCCACGGGGAAATCACTTGGGCCCCACCCGGAAATCACGTGGGCCCCACGGGGAAATCACGTGGGCCCCACCCGGAAATCACGTGGGCCCCACTGGGAAATCACGTGGGCCCCACCCGGAAATCACGTGGGCCCCCAGGGGAAATCACGTGGGCCCCACGGGGAAATCACGTGGGCCCCACCCGGAAATCACGTGGGCCCCACCCGGAAATCACGTGGGCCCCACCCGGAAATCACGTGGGCCCCACCCGGAAATCACGTGGGCCCCACCCGGAAATCACGTGGGCCCCACGGGGAAATCACGTGGGCCCCCAGGGGAAATCACGTGGGCACCCAGGGGAAATCACGTGGGCTCCAGCCGGAAATCACGTGGGCACCACCCGGAAATCACGTCGGCCCCACGGGGAAATCACGTGGACCCCACGGGGAAATCACGTGGGCCCCCAGGGGAAATCACGTGGGCCCCACCCGGAAATCACGTGGGCCCCACGGGGAAATCACTTGGGCCCCCAGGGGAAATCACGTGGGCCCCCAGGGGAAATCACGTGGGCCCCCAGGGGAAATCACGTGGGCCCCACCCGGAAATCACGTGGGCCCCACGGGGAAATCACTTGGGCCCCCAGGGGAAATCACGTGGGCCCCCAGGGGAAATCACGTGGGCCCCAGCCGGAAATCACGTGGGCCCCACCCGGAAATCACGTGGGCCCCACCCGGAAATCACGTGGGCCCCACCCGGAAATCACGTGGGCCCCACCCGGAAATCACGTGGGCCCCCAGGGGAAATCACGTGGGCCCCAGAACGGAAATCACGTGGGTACCACCCGGAAATCACGTCGGCCCCAGCCGGAAATCACGTGGGCCCCACCCGGAAATCACGTGGGCCCCACCCGGAAATCACGTGGGCCCCACCCGGAAATCATGTGGGCCCCACCCGGAAATCACGTGGGACCCCAGGGGAAATCACGTGGGCCCCCAGGGGAAATCACTTGGGCCCCACCCGGAAATCACGTGGGCCCCACCCGGAAATCACGTGGGCCCCACGGGGAAATCACGTGGGCCCCACCCGGAAATCACGTGGGCCCCACCCGGAAATCACGTGGGCCCCACGGGGAAATCACGTGGGCTCCCAGGGGAAATCACGTGGGCCCCCGGGGGAAATCACGTGGGCCCCACCCGGAAATCACGTGGGCCCCACCCGGAAATCACGTGGGCCCCCAGGGGAAATCACGTGGGCCCCACCCGGAAATCACGTGGGCCCCACCCGGAAATCACGTGGGCCCCACCCGGAAATCACGTGGGCCCCACCCGGAAATCACGTGGGCCCCACCCGGAAATCACGTGGGCCCCACGGGGAAATCACGTGGGACCCACCCGGAAATCACGTGGGCCCCACGGGGAAATCACGTGGGCCCCACCCGGAAATCACGTGGGCCCCACGGGGAAATCACGTGGGCCCCACCCGGAAATCACGTGGGCCCCACTGGGAAATCACGTGGGCCCCACCCGGAAATCACGTGGGCCCCCAGGGGAAATCACGTGGGCCCCACCCGGAAATCACGTGGGCCCCACCCGGAAATCACGTGGGCCCCACCCGGAAATCACGTGGGCCCCACCCGGAAATCACGTGGGCCCCACCCGGAAATCACGTGGGCCCCACCCGGAAATCACGTGGGCCCCACCCGGAAATCACGTGGGCCCCACCCGGAAATCACGTGGGCCCCACGGGGAAATCACGTGGGCCCCACGGGGAAATCACGTGGGCCCCACCCGGAAATCACGTGGGCCCCACCCGGAAATTACGTGGGCCCCACCCGGAAATCACGTGGGCCCCACCCGGAAATCACGTGGGCCCCACGGGGAAATCACGTGGGCCCACCCGGAAATCACGTGGGCCCCACCCGGAAATCACGTGGGCCCCACCCGGAAATCACGTGGGCCCCACGGGGAAATCACGTGGGCCCCCAGGGGAAATCACGTGGGCCCCCAGGGGAAATCACGTGGGCCCAACGGGGAAATCACGTGGGCCCCACGGGGAAATCACGTGGGCCCCACGGGGAAATCACGTGGGCCCCCAGGGGAAATCACGTGGGCCCCCAGGGGAAATCACGTGGGCCCCACCCGGAAATCACGTGGGCCCCACCCGGAAATCACGTGGGCCCCACCCGGAAATCACGTGGGCCCCACCCGGAAATCACGTGGGCCCCACGGGGAAATCACGTGGGCCCCACCCGGAAATCACGTGGGCCCCACCCGGAAATCACGTGGGCCCCACGGGGAAATCACGTGGGTCCCACGGGGAAATCACGTGGGCCCCACCCGGAAACCACGTGGGCCCCACGGGGAAATCTTGTGGGCCCCCAGGGGAAATCACGTGGGCCCCCAGGGGAAATCACCTGGGCCCCACGGGGAAATCACGTCGGCCCCTCGGGGAAATCACCTGGGCCCCCAGGGGAAATCACGTGGGCCCCCAGGGGAAATCACGTGGGCCCCACCCGGGAATCACGTGGGCCCCACCCGGAAATCACGTGGGCCCCACCCGGAAATCACGTGGGCCCCACCCGGAAATCACGTGGGCCCCACCCGGAAATCACGTGGGCCCCACCCGGAAATCACGTGGGCCCCACGGGGAAATCACGTGGGCCCCCAGGGGAAATCACGTGGGCCCCACGGGGAAATCACGTCGGCCCCTCGGGGAAATCACGTGGGCCCCACCCGGAAATCACGTGGGCCCCACGGGGAAATCACGTGGGCCCCACCCGGAAATCACGTGGGCCCCGCGGGGAAATCACGTGGGCCTCACCCGGAAATCACGTGGGCCCCACCCGGAAATCACGTGGGCCCCACGGGGAAATCACGTGGGCCCCACCCGGAAATCACGTGGGCCACACCCGGAAATCACGTGGGCCCCACGGGGAAATCACGTGGGCCCCCAGGGGAAATCACGTGGGCCCCCAGGGGAAATCACGTGGGCCCCAGCCGGAAATCACGTGGGCACCACCCGGAAATCACGTCGGCCCCACGGGGAAATCACGTGGGCCCCACGGGGAAATCACGTGGGCCCCCAGGGGAAATCACGTGGGCCCCACCCGGAAATCACGTGGGCCCCACGGGGAAATCACTTGGGCCCCCAGGGGAAATCACGTGGGCCCCCAGGGGAAATCACGTGGGCCCCCAGGGGAAATCACGTGGGCCCCACCCGGAAATCACGTGGGCCCCACGGGGAAATCACTTGGGCCCCCAGGGGAAATCACGTGGGCCCCCAGGGGAAATCACGTGGGCCCCATCCGGAAATCACGTGGGCCCCACCCGGAAATCACGTGGGCCCCACCCGGAAATCACGTGGGCCCCACCCGGAAATCACGTGGGCCCCACCCGGAAATCACGTGGGCCCCACCCGGAAATCACGTGGGCCCCCAGGGGAAATCACGTGGGCCCCAGCCGGAAATCACGTGGGTACCACCCGGAAATCACGTCGGCCCCACCCGGAAATCACGTGGGCCCCACCCGGAAATCACGTGGGACCCACCCGGAAATCACGTGGGCCCCACCCGGAAATCATGTGGGCCCCACCCGGAAATCACGTGGGCCCCCAGGGGAAATCACGTGGGCCCCCAGGGGAAATCACGTGGGCCCCACCCGGAAATCACGTGGGCCCCACCCGGAAATCACGTGGGCCCCACGGGGAAATCACGTGGGCCCCACCCGGAAATCACGTGGGCCCCACCCGGAAATCACGTGGGCCCCACGGGGAAATCACGTGGGCCCCCAGGGGAAATCACGTGGGCCCCACCCGGAAATCACGTGGGCCCCATGGGGAAATCACGTGGGACCCACCCGGAAATCACGTGGGCCCCACGGGGAAATCACGTGGGCCCCACCCGGAAATCACGTGGGCCCCACGGGGAAATCACGTGGGCACCACCCGGAAATCACGTGGGCCCCACTGGGAAATCACGTGGGCCCCACCCGGAAATCACGTGGGCCCCCAGGGGAAATCACGTGGGCCCCACCCGGAAATCACGTGGGCCCCACGGGGAAATCACGTGGGCCCCACCCGGAAATCACGTGGGCCCCACGGGGAAATCACGTGGGCCCCACCCGGAAATCACGTGGGCCCCACCCGGAAATCACGTGGGCCCCACCCGGAAATCACGTGGGCCCCACCCGGAAATCACGTGGGCCCCACGGGGAAATCACGTGGGCCCACCCGGAAATCACGTGGGCCCCACCCGGAAATCACGTGGGCCCCACCCGGAAATCACGTGGGCCCCACGGGGAAATCACGTGGGCCCCCAGGGGAAATCACGTGGGCCCCCAGGGGAAATCACGTGGGCCCAACGGGGAAATCATGTGGGCCCCACGGGGAAATCACGTGGGCCCCACGGGGAAATCACGTGGGCCCCCAGGGGAAATCACGTGGGCCCCCAGGGGAAATCACGTGGGCCCTACGGGGAAATCACGTCGGCCCCTCGGGGAAATCACGTGGGCCCCCAGGGGAAATCACGTGGGCCCCCAGGGGAAATCACGTGGGCCCCCAGGGGAAATCACGTGGGCCCCACCCGGAAATCACGTGGGCCCCACCCGGAAATCATGTGGGCCCCACCCGGAAATCACGTGGTCCCCACCCGGAAATCACGTGGGCCCCACCGTTAAATCACGTGGGCCCCCAGGGGAAATCACGTGGGCCCCCAGGGGAAATCACGTGGACCCCACCCGGAAATCACGTGGGCCCCACCCGGAAATCACGTGGGCCCCACGGGGAAATCACGTGGGCCCCACCCGGAAATCACGTGGGACCCCAGGGGAAATCACGTGGGCCCCCAGGGGAAATCACGTGGGCCCCCAGGGGAAATCACGTGGGAACCCAGGGGAAATCACGTGGGACCCACGGGGAAATCACGTGGGCCCGACCCGGAAATCACGTGGGCCCCACACGGAAATCACGTGGGCCCCACGGGGAAATCACGTGGGCCCCACCCGGAAATCACGTGGGCCCCCAGGGGAAATCACGTGGGCCCCGAGGGGAAATCACGAGGCCCCACGGGGAAATCACGTGGGCCCCACCCGGAAATCACGTGGGCCCCACCCGGAAATCACGTGGGCCCCACGGGGAAATCACGTGGGCCCCACCCGGAAATCACGAGGGCCCCACGGGGAAATCACGTGGGCCCCACCCGGAAATTACGTGGGCCCCACCCGGAAATCACGTGGGCCCCACCCGGAAATCACGTGGGCCCCACGGGGAAATCACGTGGGCCCCAACCGGAAATCACGTGGGCCCCACCCGGAAATCACGTGGGCCCCACCCGGAAATCACGTGGGCCCCACCCGGAAATCACGTGGGCCCCACCCGGAAATCACGTGGGCCCCACCCGGAAATCACGTGGGCCCCACCCGGAAATCACGTGGGCCCCACCCGGAAATCACGTGGGCCCCACCCGGAAATCACGTGGGCCCCACCCGGAAATCACGTGGGCCCCACCCGGAAATCACGTGGGCCCCCAGGGGAAATCACGTGGGCCCCACGGGGAAATCACGTGGGCCCCACCCGGAAATCACGTGGGCCCCACCCAGAAATCACGTGGGCCCCACGGGGAAATCACGTGGGCCCCACCCGGAAATCACGTGGGCCCCACCCGGAAATCACGTGGGCCCCACGGGGAAATCACGTGGGCCCCACCCGGAAATCACGTGGGCCCCACCCGGAAATCACGTGGGCCCCACCCGGAAATCACGTGGGCCCCACCCGGAAATCACGTGGGCCCCACCCGGAAATCACGTGGTCCCCACGGGGAAATCACGTGGGCCCGACCCGGAAATCACGTGGGCCCCCAGGGGAAATCACGTTGGCCCCCAGGGGAAATCACGTGGGCCCCACGGGGAAATCACGTGGGCTCCACGGGGAAATCACGTGGGCCCCACGGGGAAATCACGTGGGCCCCACCCGGAAATCACGTGGGCCCCACCCGGAAATCACGTGGGCCCCACCCGGAAATCACGTGGGCCCCACCCGGAAATCACGTGGGCCCCACGGGGAAATCACGTGGGCCCCACCCGGAAATCACGTGGGCCCCACGGGGAAATCACGTGGGCCCCACCCGGAAATCACGTGGGCCCCACCCGGAAATCACGTGGGCCCCCACGGGGAAATCACGTGGGTCCCACGGGGAAATCACGTGGGCCCCACCCGGAAACCACGTGGGCCCCACGGGGAAATCACGTGGGCCCCCAGGGGAAATCACGTGGGCCCCCAGGGGAAATCACCTGGGCCCCACGGGGAAATCACGTCGGCCCCTCGGGGAAATCACGTGGGCCCCCAGGGGAAATCACGTGGGCCCCACCCGGAAATCACGTGGGCCCCACCCGGAAATCACGTGGGCCCCACCCGGAAATCACGTGGGCCCCACCCGGAAATCACGTGGGCCCCACCCGGAAATCACGTGGGCACCACCCGGAAATCACGTGGGCCCCACCCGGAAATCACGTGGGCCCCACGGGGAAATCACGTGGGCCCCCAGGGGAAATCACGTGGGCCCCCAGGGGAAATCACGTGGGCCCCACGGGGAAATCACGTCGGCCCCTCGGGGAAATCACGTGGGCCCCACCCGGAAATCACGTGGGCCCCACGGGGAAATCACGTGGGCCCCACCCGGAAATCACGTGGGCCCCGCGGGGAAATCACGTGGGCCTCACCCGGAAATCACGTGGGCCCCACCCGGAAATCACGTGGGCCCCACGGGGAAATCACGTGGGCCCCACCCGGAAATCACGTGGGCCACACCCGGAAATCACGTGGGCCCCACGGGGAAATCACGTGGGCCCCCAGGGGAAATCACGTGGGCCCCCAGGGGAAATCACGTGGGCCCCAGCCGGAAATCACGTGGGCACCACCCGGAAATCACGTCGGCCCCACGGGGAAATCACGTGGGCCCCACGGGGAAATCACGTGGGCCCCCAGGGGAAATCACGTGGGCCCCACCCGGAAATCACGTGGGCCCCACGGGGAAATCACGTGGGCCCCCAGGGGAAATCACGTGGGCCCCCAGGGGAAATCACGTGGGCCCCAGCCGGAAATCACGTGGGCCCCACCCGGAAATCACGTGGGCCCCACCCGGAAATCACGTGGGCCCCACCCGGAAATCACGTGGGCCCCACCCGGAAATCACGTGGGCCCCCAGGGGAAATCACGTGGGCCCCCAGGGGAAATCACGTGGGCCCCACCCGGAAATCACGTGGGCCCCACCCGGAAATCACGTGGGCCCCACGGGGAAATCACGTGGGCCCCACCCGGAAATCACGTGGGCCCCACCCGGAAATCACGTGGGCCCCACGGGGAAATCACGTGGGCCCCCAGGGGAAATCACGTGGGCCCCCAGGGGAAATCACGTGGGCCCCACCCGGAAATCACGTGGGCCCCACCCGGAAATCACGTGGGCCCCCAGGGGAAATCACGTGGGCCCCACCCGGAAATCACGTGGGCCCCACCCGGAAATCACGTGGGCCCCACCCGGAAATCACGTGGGCCCCACCCGGAAATCACGTGGGCCCCACCCGGAAATCACGTGGGCCCCACGGGGAAATCACGTGGGACCCACCCGGAAATCACGTGGGCCCCACGGGGAAATCACGTGGGCCCCACCCGGAAATCACGTGGGCCCCACGGGGAAATCACGTGGGCCCCACCCGGAAATCACGTGGGCCCCACTGGGAAATCACGTGGGCCCCACCCGGAAATCACGTGGGCCCCCAGGGGAAATCACGTGGGCCCCACGGGGAAATCACGTGGGCCCCACGGGGAAATCACGTGGGCCCCACCCGGAAATCACGTGGGCCCCCAGGGGAAATCACGTGGGCCCCACGGGGAAATCACGTGGGCCCCACCCGGAAATCACGTGGGCCCCACCCGGAAATCACGTGGGCCCGACCCGGAAATCACGTGGGCCCCACCCGGAAATCACGTGGGCCCGACCCGGAAATCACGTGGGCCCCACCCGGAAATCACGTGGGCCCGACCCGGAAATCACGTGGGCCCCACCCGGAAATCACGTGGGCCCGACCCGGAAATCACGTGGGCCCCACCCGGAAATCACGTGGGCCCCAACCGGAAATCTCGTGGGCCCGACCCGGAAATCACGTGGGCCCCACCCGGAAATCACGTGGGCCCGACCCGGAAATCACGTGGGCCCACCCGGAAATCACGTGGGCCCCACGGGGAAATCACGTGGGCCCCACGGGGAAATCACGTGGGCCCGACACGGAAATCACGTGGGCCCCCAGGGGAAATCACGTGGGCCCCCAGGGGAAATCACGTGGGCCCCACGGGGAAATCACGTGGGCCCCACGGGGAAATCACGTGGGCCCCACCCGGAAATCACGTGGGCCCCACCCAGAAATCACGTGGGCCCCACCCGGAAATCACGTGGGCCCCACCCGGAAATCACGTGGGCCCCACCCGGAAATCACGTGGGCCCCACCCGGAAATCACGTGGGCCCCACCCGGAAATCACGTGGGCCCCACGGGGAAATCACGTGGGTCCCACCCGGAAATCACGTGGGCCCCACCCAGAAATCACGTGGGCCCCACGGGGAAATCACGTGGGCCCCACCCGGAAATCACGTGGGCCCCACCCGGAAATCACGTGGGCCCCACCCGGAAATCACGTGGGCCCCACCCGGAAATCACGTGGGCCCCACGGGGAAATCACGTGGGCCCCACCCGGAAATCACGTGGGCCCCACCCAGAAATCACGTGGGCCCCACGGGGAAATCACGTGGGCCCCACCCGGAAATCACGTGGGCCCCACCCGGAAATCACGTGGGCCCCACGGGGAAATCACGTGGGCCCCACCCGGAAATCACGTGGGCCCCACCCGGAAATCACGTGGGCCCCACCCGGAAATCACGTGGGCCCCACCCGGAAATCACGTGGGCCCCACCCGGAAATCACGTGGTCCCCACGGGGAAATCACGTGGGCCCGACCCGGAAATCACGTGGGCCCCCAGGGGAAATCACGTGGGCCCCCAGGGGAAATCACGTGGGCCCCACGGGGAAATCACGTGGGCTCCACGGGGAAATCACGTGGGCCCCACGGGGAAATCACGTGGGCCCCACCCGGAAATCACGTGGGCCCCACCCGGAAATCACGTGGGCCCCACCCGGAAATCACGTGGGCCCCACCCGGAAATCACGTGGGCCCCACGGGGAAATCACGTGGGCCCCACCCGGAAATCACGTGGGCCCCACGGGGAAATCACGTGGGCCCCACCCGGAAATCACGTGGGCCCCACCCGGAAATCACGTGGGCCCCACGGGGAAATCACGTGGGTCCCACGGGGAAATCACGTGGGCCCCACCCGGAAACCACGTGGGCCCCACGGGGAAATCACGTGGGCCCCCAGGGGAAATCACGTGGGCCCCCAGGGGAAATCACCTGGGCCCCACGGGGAAATCACGTCGGCCCCTCGGGGAAATCACGTGGGCCCCCAGGGGAAATCACGTGGGCCCCACCCGGAAATCACGTGGGCCCCACCCGGAAATCACGTGGGCCCCACCCGGAAATCACGTGGGCCCCACCCGGAAATCACGTGGGCCCCACCCGGAAATCACGTGGGCACCACCCGGAAATCACGAGGGCCCCACCCGGAAATCACGTGGGCCCCACGGGGAAATCACGTGGGCCCCCAGGGGAAATCACGTGGGCCCCCAGGGGAAATCACGTGGGCCCCACGGGGAAATCACGTCGGCCCCTCGGGGAAATCACGTGGGCCCCACCCGGAAATCACGTGGGCCCCACGGGGAAATCACGTGGGCCCCACCCGGAAATCACGTGGGCCCCACGGGGAAATCACGTGGGCCTCACCCGGAAATCACGTGGGCCCCACCCGGAAATCACGTGGGCCCCACGGGGAAATCACGTGGGCCCCACCCGGAAATCACGTGGGCCACACCCGGAAATCACGTGGGCCCCACGGGGAAATCACGTGGGCCCCCAGGGGAAATCACGTGGGCCCCCAGGGGAAATCACGTGGGCCCCAGCCGGAAATCACGTGGGCACCACCCGGAAATCACGTCGGCCCCACGGGGAAATCACGTGGGCCCCACGGGGAAATCACGTGGGCCCCCAGGGGAAATCACGTGGGCCCCACCCGGAAATCACGTGGGCCCCACGGGGAAATCACGTGGGCCCCCAGGGGAAATCACGTGGGCCCCCAGGGGAAATCACGTGGGCCCCAGCCGGAAATCACGTGGGCCCCACCCGGAAATCACGTGGGCCCCACCCGGAAATCACGTGGGCCCCACCCGGAAATCACGTGGGCCCCACCCGGAAATCACGTGGGCCCCCAGGGGAAATCACGTGGGCCCCCAGGGGAAATCACGTGGGCCCCACCCGGAAATCACGTGGGCCCCACCCGGAAATCACGTGGGCCCCACGGGGAAATCACGTGGGCCCCACCCGGAAATCACGTGGGCCCCACCCGGAAATCACGTGGGCCCCACGGGGAAATCACGTGGGCCCCCAGGGGAAATCACGTGGGCCCCCAGGGGAAATCACGTGGGCCCCACCCGGAAATCACGTGGGCCCCACCCGGAAATCACGTGGGCCCCCAGGGGAAATCACGTGGGCCCCACCCGGAAATCACGTGGGCCCCACCCGGAAATCACGTGGGCCCCACCCGGAAATCACGTGGGCCCCACCCGGAAATCACGTGGGCCCCACCCGGAAATCACGTGGGCCCCACGGGGAAATCACGTGGGACCCACCCGGAAATCACGTGGGCCCCACGGGGAAATCACGTGGGCCCCACCCGGAAATCACGTGGGCCCCACGGGGAAATCACGTGGGCCCCACCCGGAAATCACGTGGGCCCCACTGGGAAATCACGTGGGCCCCACCCGGAAATCACGTGGGCCCCCAGGGGAAATCACGTGGGCCCCACGGGGAAATCACGTGGGCCCCACGGGGAAATCACGTGGGCCCCACCCGGAAATCACGTGGGCCCCACCCAGAAATCACGTGGGCCCCACCCGGAAATCACGTGGGCCCCACCCGGAAATCACGTGGGCCCCACGGGGAAATCACGTGGGCCCCACGGGGAAATCACGTGGGCCCCACGGGGAAATCACGTGGGCCCCACGGGGAAATCACGTGGGCCCGACCCGGAAATCACGTGGGCCCCACCCGGAAATCACGTGGGCCCCACCCGGAAATCACGTGGGCCCCACCCGGAAATCACGTGGGCCCCACCCGGAAATCACGTGGGCCCCACCCGGAAATCACGTGGGCCCCACCCGGAAATCACGTGGGCCCCACCCGGAAATCACGTGGGCCCCACCCGGAAATCACGTGGGCCCCACGGGGAAATCACGTGGGTCCCACCCGGAAATCACGTGGGCCCCACCCAGAAATCACGTGGGCCCCACGGGGAAATCACGTGGGCCCCACCCGGAAATCACGTGGGCCCCACCCGGAAATCACGTGGGCCCCACCCGGAAATCACGTGGGCCCCACCCGGAAATCACGTGGGCCCCACGGGGAAATCACGTGGGCCCCACCCGGAAATCACGTGGGCCCCACCCAGAAATCACGTGGGCCCCACGGGGAAATCACGTGGGCCCCACCCGGAAATCACGTGGGCCCCACCCGGAAATCACGTGGGCCCCACGGGGAAATCACGTGGGCCCCACCCGGAAATCACGTGGGCCCCACCCGGAAATCACGTGGGCCCCACCCGGAAATCACGTGGGCCCCACCCGGAAATCACGTGGGCCCCACCCGGAAATCACGTGGTCCCCACGGGGAAATCACGTGGGCCCGACCCGGAAATCACGTGGGCCCCCAGGGGAAATCACGTGGGCCCCCAGGGGAAATCACGTGGGCCCCACGGGGAAATCACGTGGGCTCCACGGGGAAATCACGTGGGCCCCACGGGGAAATCACGTGGGCCCCACCCGGAAATCACGTGGGCCCCACCCGGAAATCACGTGGGCCCCACCCGGAAATCACGTGGGCCCCACCCGGAAATCACGTGGGCCCCACGGGGAAATCACGTGGGCCCCACCCGGAAATCACGTGGGCCCCACGGGGAAATCACGTGGGCCCCACCCGGAAATCACGTGGGCCCCACCCGGAAATCACGTGGGCCCCACGGGGAAATCACGTGGGTCCCACGGGGAAATCACGTGGGCCCCACCCGGAAACCACGTGGGCCCCACGGGGAAATCACGTGGGCCCCCAGGGGAAATCACGTGGGCCCCCAGGGGAAATCACCTGGGCCCCACGGGGAAATCACGTCGGCCCCTCGGGGAAATCACGTGGGCCCCCAGGGGAAATCACGTGGGCCCCACCCGGAAATCACGTGGGCCCCACCCGGAAATCACGTGGGCCCCACCCGGAAATCACGTGGGCCCCACCCGGAAATCACGTGGGCCCCACCCGGAAATCACGTGGGCACCACCCGGAAATCACGAGGGCCCCACCCGGAAATCACGTGGGCCCCACGGGGAAATCACGTGGGCCCCCAGGGGAAATCACGTGGGCCCCCAGGGGAAATCACGTGGGCCCCACGGGGAAATCACGTCGGCCCCTCGGGGAAATCACGTGGGCCCCACCCGGAAATCACGTGGGCCCCACGGGGAAATCACGTGGGCCCCACCCGGAAATCACGTGGGCCCCACGGGGAAATCACGTGGGCCTCACCCGGAAATCACGTGGGCCCCACCCGGAAATCACGTGGGCCCCACGGGGAAATCACGTGGGCCCCACCCGGAAATCACGTGGGCCACACCCGGAAATCACGTGGGCCCCACGGGGAAATCACGTGGGCCCCCAGGGGAAATCACGTGGGCCCCCAGGGGAAATCACGTGGGCCCCAGCCGGAAATCACGTGGGCACCACCCGGAAATCACGTCGGCCCCACGGGGAAATCACGTGGGCCCCACGGGGAAATCACGTGGGCCCCCAGGGGAAATCACGTGGGCCCCACCCGGAAATCACGTGGGCCCCACGGGGAAATCACGTGGGCCCCCAGGGGAAATCACGTGGGCCCCCAGGGGAAATCACGTGGGCCCCAGCCGGAAATCACGTGGGCCCCACCCGGAAATCACGTGGGCCCCACCCGGAAATCACGTGGGCCCCACCCGGAAATCACGTGGGCCCCACCCGGAAATCACGTGGGCCCCCAGGGGAAATCACGTGGGCCCCCAGGGGAAATCACGTGGGCCCCACCCGGAAATCACGTGGGCCCCACGGGGAAATCACGTGGGCCCCACCCGGAAATCACGTGGGCCCCACCCGGAAATCACGTGGGCCCCACGGGGAAATCACGTGGGCCCCCAGGGGAAATCACGTGGGCCCCCAGGGGAAATCACGTGGGCCCCACCCGGAAATCACGTGGGCCCCACCCGGAAATCACGTGGGCCCCCAGGGGAAATCACGTGGGCCCCACCCGGAAATCACGTGGGCCCCACCCGGAAATCACGTGGGCCCCACCCGGAAATCACGTGGGCCCCACCCGGAAATCACGTGGGCCCCACCCGGAAATCACGTGGGCCCCACGGGGAAATCACGTGGGACCCACCCGGAAATCACGTGGGCCCCACGGGGAAATCACGTGGGCCCCACCCGGAAATCACGTGGGCCCCACGGGGAAATCACGTGGGCCCCACCCGGAAATCACGTGGGCCCCACTGGGAAATCACGTGGGCCCCACCCGGAAATCACGTGGGCCCCCAGGGGAAATCACGTGGGCCCCACGGGGAAATCACGTGGGCCCCACGGGGAAATCACGTGGGCCCCACCCGGAAATCACGTGGGCCCCACCCAGAAATCACGTGGGCCCCACCCGGAAATCACGTGGGCCCCACCCGGAAATCACGTGGGCCCCACGGGGAAATCACGTGGGCCCCACGGGGAAATCACGTGGGCCCCACGGGGAAATCACGTGGGCCCCACGGGGAAATCACGTGGGCCCGACCCGGAAATCACGTGGGCCCCACCCGGAAATCACGTGGGCCCGACCCGGAAATCACGTGGGCCCCACCCGGAAATCACGTGGGCCCCACGGGGAAATCACGTGGGCCCGACACGGAAATCACGTGGGCCCCCAGGGGAAATCACGTGGGCCCCCAGGGGAAATCACGTGGGCCCCCAGGGGAAATCACGTGGGCCCCCAGGGGAAATCACGTGGGCCCCACGGGGAAATCACGTGGGCCCCACGGGGAAATCACGTGGGCCCCACCCGGAAATCACGTGGGCCCCACTGGGAAATCACGTGGGCCCCACCCGGAAATCACGTGGGCCCCGCGGGGAAATCACGTGGGCCTCACCCGGAAATCACGTGGGCCCCACCCGGAAATCACGTGGGCCCCACGGGGAAATCACGTGGGCCCCACCCGGAAATCACGTGGGCCCCACCCGGAAATCACGTGGGCCCCACGGGGAAATCACGTGGGACCCACCCGGAAATCACGTGGGCCCCACGGGGAAATCACGTGGGCCCCACGGGGAAATCACGTGGGCCCCACCCGGAAATCACGTGGGCCCCACCCAGAAATCACGTGGGCCCCACCCGGAAATCACGTGGGCCCCACCCGGAAATCACGTGGGCCCCACCCGGAAATCACGTGGGCCCCACCCGGAAATCACGTGGGCCCCACCCGGAAATCACGTGGGCCCCACGGGGAAATCACGTGGGTCCCACCCGGAAATCACGTGGGCCCCACCCAGAAATCACGTGGGCCCCACGGGGAAATCACGTGGGCCCCACCCGGAAATCACGTGGGCCCCACCCGGAAATCACGTGGGCCCCACCCGGAAATCACGTGGGCCCCACCCGGAAATCACGTGGGCCCCACGGGGAAATCACGTGGGCCCCACCCGGAAATCACGTGGGCCCCACCCAGAAATCACGTGGGCCCCACGGGGAAATCACGTGGGCCCCACCCGGAAATCACGTGGGCCCCACCCGGAAATCACGTGGGCCCCACGGGGAAATCACGTGGGCCCCACCCGGAAATCACGTGGGCCCCACCCGGAAATCACGTGGGCCCCACCCGGAAATCACGTGGGCCCCACCCGGAAATCACGTGGGCCCCACCCGGAAATCACGTGGTCCCCACGGGGAAATCACGTGGGCCCGACCCGGAAATCACGTGGGCCCCCAGGGGAAATCACGTGGGCCCCCAGGGGAAATCACGTGGGCCCCACGGGGAAATCACGTGGGCTCCACGGGGAAATCACGTGGGCCCCACGGGGAAATCACGTGGGCCCCACCCGGAAATCACGTGGGCCCCACCCGGAAATCACGTGGGCCCCACCCGGAAATCACGTGGGCCCCACCCGGAAATCACGTGGGCCCCACGGGGAAATCACGTGGGCCCCACCCGGAAATCACGTGGGCCCCACGGGGAAATCACGTGGGCCCCACCCGGAAATCACGTGGGCCCCACCCGGAAATCACGTGGGCCCCACGGGGAAATCACGTGGGTCCCACGGGGAAATCACGTGGGCCCCACCCGGAAACCACGTGGGCCCCACGGGGAAATCACGTGGGCCCCCAGGGGAAATCACGTGGGCCCCCAGGGGAAATCACCTGGGCCCCACGGGGAAATCACGTCGGCCCCTCGGGGAAATCACGTGGGCCCCCAGGGGAAATCACGTGGGCCCCACCCGGAAATCACGTGGGCCCCACCCGGAAATCACGTGGGCCCCACCCGGAAATCACGTGGGCCCCACCCGGAAATCACGTGGGCCCCACCCGGAAATCACGTGGGCACCACCCGGAAATCACGTGGGCCCCACCCGGAAATCACGTGGGCCCCACGGGGAAATCACGTGGGCCCCCAGGGGAAATCACGTGGGCCCCCAGGGGAAATCACGTGGGCCCCACGGGGAAATCACGTCGGCCCCTCGGGGAAATCACGTGGGCCCCACCCGGAAATCACGTGGGCCCCACGGGGAAATCACGTGGGCCCCACCCGGAAATCACGTGGGCCCCACGGGGAAATCACGTGGGCCTCACCCGGAAATCACGTGGGCCCCACCCGGAAATCACGTGGGCCCCACGGGGAAATCACGTGGGCCCCACCCGGAAATCACGTGGGCCACACCCGGAAATCACGTGGGCCCCACGGGGAAATCACGTGGGCCCCCAGGGGAAATCACGTGGGCCCCCAGGGGAAATCACGTGGGCCCCAGCCGGAAATCACGTGGGCACCACCCGGAAATCACGTCGGCCCCACGGGGAAATCACGTGGGCCCCACGGGGAAATCACGTGGGCCCCCAGGGGAAATCACGTGGGCCCCACCCGGAAATCACGTGGGCCCCACGGGGAAATCACGTGGGCCCCCAGGGGAAATCACGTGGGCCCCCAGGGGAAATCACGTGGGCCCCAGCCGGAAATCACGTGGGCCCCACCCGGAAATCACGTGGGCCCCACCCGGAAATTACGTGGGCCCCACCCGGAAATCACGTGGGCCCCACCCGGAAATCACGTGGGCCCCCAGGGGAAATCACGTGGGCCCCCAGGGGAAATCACGTGGGCCCCACCCGGAAATCACGTGGGCCCCACCCGGAAATCACGTGGGCCCCACGGGGAAATCACGTGGGCCCCACCCGGAAATCACGTGGGCCCCACCCGGAAATCACGTGGGCCCCACCCGGAAATCACGTGGGCCCCACCCGGAAATCACGTGGGCCCCACCCGGAAATCACGTGGTCCCCACGGGGAAATCACGTGGGCCCGACCCGGAAATCACGTGGGCCCCCAGGGGAAATCACGTGGGCCCCACCCGGAAATCACGTGGGCCCCACCCGGAAATCACGTGGGCCCCACCCGGAAATCACGTGGGCCCCACCCGGAAATCACGTGGGCCCCACCCGGAAATCACGTGGGCCCCACGGGGAAATCACGTGGGCCCCACGGGGAAATCACGTGGGCCCCACGGGGAAATCACGTGGGCCCCACGGGGAAATCACGTGGGCCCGACCCGGAAATCACGTGGGCCCCACCCGGAAATCACGTGGGCCCGACCCGGAAATCACGTGGGCCCCACCCGGAAATCACGTGGGCCCCACGGGGAAATCACGTGGGCCCGACACGGAAATCACGTGGGCCCCCAGGGGAAATCACGTGGGCCCCCAGGGGAAATCACGTGGGCCCCCAGGGGAAATCACGTGGGCCCCCAGGGGAAATCACGTGGGCCCCACGGGGAAATCACGTGGGCCCCACGGGGAAATCACGTGGGCCCCACCCGGAAATCACGTGGGCCCCACTGGGAAATCACGTGGGCCCCACCCGGAAATCACGTGGGCCCCGCGGGGAAATCACGTGGGCCTCACCCGGAAATCACGTGGGCCCCACCCGGAAATCACGTGGGCCCCACGGGGAAATCACGTGGGCCCCACCCGGAAATCACGTGGGCCCCACCCGGAAATCACGTGGGCCCCACGGGGAAATCACGTGGGACCCACCCGGAAATCACGTGGGCCCCACGGGGAAATCACGTGGGCCCCACGGGGAAATCACGTGGGCCCCACCCGGAAATCACGTGGGCCCCACCCAGAAATCACGTGGGCCCCACCCGGAAATCACGTGGGCCCCACGGGGAAATCACGTGGGACCCACCCGGAAATCACGTGGGCCCCACCCGGAAATCACGTGGGCCCCACGGGGAAATCACGTGGGACCCACCCGGAAATCACGTGGGCCCCACGGGGAAATCACGTGGGCCCCACGGGGAAATCACGTGGGCCCCACCCGGAAATCACGTGGGCCCCACCCAGAAATCACGTGGGCCCCACCCGGAAATCACGTGGGCCCCACCCGGAAATCACGTGGGCCCCACCCGGAAATCACGTGGGCCCCACCCGGAAATCACGTGGGCCCCACCCGGAAATCACGTGGGCCCCACGGGGAAATCACGTGGGTCCCACCCGGAAATCACGTGGGCCCCACCCAGAAATCACGTGGGCCCCACGGGGAAATCACGTGGGCCCCACCCGGAAATCACGTGGGCCCCACCCGGAAATCACGTGGGCCCCACCCGGAAATCACGTGGGCCCCACCCGGAAATCACGTGGGCCCCACGGGGAAATCACGTGGGCCCCACCCGGAAATCACGTGGGCCCCACCCAGAAATCACGTGGGCCCCACGGGGAAATCACGTGGGCCCCACCCGGAAATCACGTGGGCCCCACCCGGAAATCACGTGGGCCCCACGGGGAAATCACGTGGGCCCCACCCGGAAATCACGTGGGCCCCACCCGGAAATCACGTGGGCCCCACCCGGAAATCACGTGGGCCCCACCCGGAAATCACGTGGGCCCCACCCGGAAATCACGTGGTCCCCACGGGGAAATCACGTGGGCCCGACCCGGAAATCACGTGGGCCCCCAGGGGAAATCACGTGGGCCCCCAGGGGAAATCACGTGGGCCCCACGGGGAAATCACGTGGGCTCCACGGGGAAATCACGTGGGCCCCACGGGGAAATCACGTGGGCCCCACCCGGAAATCACGTGGGCCCCACCCGGAAATCACGTGGGCCCCACCCGGAAATCACGTGGGCCCCACCCGGAAATCACGTGGGCCCCACGGGGAAATCACGTGGGCCCCACCCGGAAATCACGTGGGCCCCACGGGGAAATCACGTGGGCCCCACCCGGAAATCACGTGGGCCCCACCCGGAAATCACGTGGGCCCCACGGGGAA
Source organism: Ovis ammon polii x Ovis aries (assembly GCA_023701655.1). Taxonomy (NCBI): domain Eukaryota; kingdom Metazoa; phylum Chordata; class Mammalia; order Artiodactyla; family Bovidae; genus Ovis; species Ovis ammon polii x Ovis aries. The sequence goes on from CM043072.1 coordinate 63,439,133, forward strand.
ATCACGTGGGTCCCACGGGGAAATCACGTGGGCCCCACCCGGAAACCACGTGGGCCCCACGGGGAAATCACGTGGGCCCCCAGGGGAAATCACGTGGGCCCCCAGGGGAAATCACCTGGGCCCCACGGGGAAATCACGTCGGCCCCTCGGGGAAATCACGTGGGCCCCCAGGGGAAATCACGTGGGCCCCACCCGGAAATCACGTGGGCCCCACCCGGAAATCACGTGGGCCCCACCCGGAAATCACGTGGGCCCCACCCGGAAATCACGTGGGCACCACCCGGAAATCACGTGGGCCCCACCCGGAAATCACGTGGGCCCCACGGGGAAATCACGTGGGCCCCCAGGGGAAATCACGTGGGCCCCCAGGGGAAATCACATGGGCCCCACGGGGAAATCACGTCGGCCCCTCGGGGAAATCACGTGGGCCCCACCCGGAAATCACGTGGGCCCCACGGGGAAATCACGTGGGCCCCACCCGGAAATCACGTGGGCCCCACGGGGAAATCACGTGGGCCTCACCCGGAAATCACGTGGGCCCCACCCGGAAATCACGTGGGCCCCACGGGGAAATCACGTGGGCCCCACCCGGAAATCACGTGGGCCACACCCGGAAATCACGTGGGCCCCACGGGGAAATCACGTGGGCCCCCAGGGGAAATCACGTGGGCCCCCAGGGGAAATCACGTGGGCCCCAGCCGGAAATCACGTGGGCACCACCCGGAAATCACGTCGGCCCCACGGGGAAATCACGTGGGCCCCACGGGGAAATCACGTGGGCCCCCAGGGGAAATCACGTGGGCCCCACCCGGAAATCACGTGGGCCCCACGGGGAAATCACGTGGGCCCCCAGGGGAAATCACGTGGGCCCCCAGGGGAAATCACGTGGGCCCCAGCCGGAAATCACGTGGGCCCCACCCGGAAATCACGTGGGCCCCACCCGGAAATCACGTGGGCCCCACCCGGAAATCACGTGGGCCCCACCCGGAAATCACGTGGGCCCCCAGGGGAAATCACGTGGGCCCCCAGGGGAAATCACGTGGGCCCCACCCGGAAATCACGTGGGCCCCACCCGGAAATCACGTGGGCCCCACGGGGAAATCACGTGGGCCCCACCCGGAAATCACGTGGGCCCCACCCGGAAATCACGTGGGCCCCACGGGGAAATCACGTGGGCCCCCAGGGGAAATCACGTGGGCCCCCAGGGGAAATCACGTGGGCCCCACCCGGAAATCACGTGGGCCCCACCCGGAAATCACGTGGGCCCCCAGGGGAAATCACGTGGGCCCCACCCGGAAATCACGTGGGCCCCACCCGGAAATCACGTGGGCCCCACCCGGAAATCACGTGGGCCCCACCCGGAAATCACGTGGGCCCCACCCGGAAATCACGTGGGCCCCACGGGGAAATCACGTGGGACCCACCCGGAAATCACGTGGGCCCCACGGGGAAATCACGTGGGCCCCACCCGGAAATCACGTGGGCCCCACGGGGAAATCACGTGGGCCCCACCCGGAAATCACGTGGGCCCCACTGGGAAATCACGTGGGCCCCACCCGGAAATCACGTGGGCCCCCAGGGGAAATCACGTGGGCCCCACGGGGAAATCACGTGGGCCCCACGGGGAAATCACGTGGGCCCCACCCGGAAATCACGTGGGCCCCACCCGGAAATCACGTGTGCCCCACCCGGAAATCACGTGGGCCCCACCCGGAAATCACGTGGGCCCCACCCGGAAATCACGTGGGCCCCACCCGGAAATCACGTGGGCCCCACGGGGAAATCACGTGGGCCCCACCCGGAAATCACGTGGGCCCCACCCGGAAATCACGTGGGCCCCACCCGGAAATCACGTGGGCCCCACCCGGAAATCACGTGGGCCCCACGGGGAAATCACGTGGGCCCCACCCGGAAATCACGTGGGCCCCACCCGGAAACCACGTGGGCCCCACCCGGAAATCACGTGGGCCCCACCCGGAAATCACGTGGGCCCCACCCGGAAATCACGTGGGCCCCCAGGGGAAATCACGTGGGCCCAACGGGGAAATCATGTGGGCCCCACGGGGAAATCACGTGGGCCCCACGGGGAAATCACGTGGGCCCCCAGGGGAAATCACGTGGGCCCCCAGGGGAAATCACGTGGGCCCCACGGGGAAATCACGTCGGCCCCTCGGGGAAATCACGTGGGCCCCCAGGGGAAATCACGTGGGCCCCACGGGGAAATCACGTGGGCCCCCAGGGGAAATCACGTGGGCCCCCAGGGGAAATCACGTGGGCCCCACGGGGAAATCACGTGGGCCCCACCCGGAAATCACGTGGGCCCCACCCGGAAATCACGTGGGCCCCACCCGGAAATCACGTGGGCCCCCAGGGGAAATCACGTGGGCCCCACCCGGAAATCACGTGGGCCCCACCCGGAAATCACGTGGGCTCCACCCGGAAATCACGTGGGCCCCACCCGGAAATCACGTGGGCCCCACGGGGAAATCACGTGGGCCCCACCCGGAAATCACGTGGGCCCCACCCGGAAATCACGTGGGCCCCACGGGGAAATCACGTGGGCCCCCAGGGGAAATCACGTGGGCCCCCAGGGGAAATCACGTGGGCCCCACGGGGAAATCACGTGGGCCCCACGGGGAAATCACGTGGGCCCCACACGGAAATCACGTGGGCCCCACGGGGAAATCACGTGGGCCCCCAGGGGAAATCACGTGGGCACCCAGGGGAAATCACGTGGGCCCCCAGGGGAAATCACGTGGGCCCCACGGGGAAATCACGTGGGCCCCCAGGGGAAATCATGTGGGCCCCCAGGGGAAATCACGTGGGCCCCCAGGGGAAATCACGTGGGCCCCACCCGGAAATCACGTGGGCCCCACCCGGAAATCACGTGGGCCCCACCCGGAAATCACGTGGGCCCCACGGGGAAATCACGTGGGCCCCACCCGGAAATCACGTGGGCCCCACCCGGAAATCACGTGGGCCCCACGGGGAAATCACGTGGGTCCCACGGGGAAATCACGTGGGCCCCACCCGGAAACCACGTGGGCCCCACGGGGAAATCACGTGGGCCCACAGGGGAAATCACGTGGGCCCCCAGGGGAAATCACCTGGGCCCCACGGGGAAATCACGTCGGCCCCTCGGGGAAATCACGTGGGCCCCCAGGGGAAATCACGTGGGCCCCCAGGGGAAATCACGTGGGCCCCACCCGGAAATCACGTGGGCCCCACCCGGAAATCACGTGGGCCCCACCCGGAAATCACGTGGGCCCCACCCGGAAATTACGTGGGCCCCACCCAGAAATCAGTTGGGCCCCACGGGGAAATCACGTGGGCCCCCAGGGGAAATCACGTGGGCCCCACGGGGAAATCACGTCGGCCCCTCGGGGAAATCACGTGGGCCCCACCCGGAAATCACGTGGGCCCCACGGGGAAATCACGTGGGCCCCACCCGGAAATCACGTGGGCCCCGCGGGGAAATCACGTGGGCCTCACCCGGAAATCACGTGGGCCCCACCCGGAAATCACGTGGGCCCCACGGGGAAATCACGTGGGCCCCACCCGGAAATCACGTGGGCCACACCCGGAAATCACGTGGGCCCCACGGGGAAATCACGTGGGCCCCCAGGGGAAATCACGTGGGCCCCCAGGGGAAATCACGTGGGCCCCAGCCGGAAATCACGTGGGCACCACCCGGAAATCACGTCGGCCCCACGGGGAAATCACGTGGGCCCCACGGGGAAATCACGTGGGCCCCCAGGGGAAATCACGTGGGCCCCACCCGGAAATCACGTGGGCCCCACGGGGAAATCACGTGGGCCCCCAGGCGAAATCACGTGGGCCCCCAGGGGAAATCACGTGGGCCCCAGCCGGAAATCACGTGGGCCCCACCCGGAAATCACGTGGGCCCCACCCGGAATACACGTGGGCCCCACCCGGAAATTACGTGGGCCCCACCCGGAAATCACGTGGGCCCCCAGGGGAAATCACGTGGGCCCCAGCCGGAAATCACGTGGGCACCACCCGGAAATCACGTCGGCCCCAAGGGGAAATCACGTGGGCCCCACGGGGAAATCACGTGGGCCCCCAGGGGAAATCACGTGGGCCCCACCCGGAAATCACGTGGGCCCCACGGGGAAATCACGTGGGCCCCCAGGGGAAATCACGTGGGCCCCCAGGGGAAATCACGTGGGCCCCAGCCGGAAATCACGTGGGCCCCACGGGGAAATCACGTGGGCCCCACCCGGAAATCACGTGGGCCCCACCCGGAAATCACGTGGGCCCCACCCGGAAATCACGTGGGCCCCCAGGGGAAATCACGTGGGCCCCCAGGGGAAATCACGTGGGCCCCACCCGGAAATCACGTGGGCCCCACCCGGAAATCACGTGGGCCCCACGGGGAAATCACGTGGGCCCCACCCGGAAATCACGTGGGCCCCACCCGGAAATCACGTGGGCCCCACGGGGAAATCACGTGGGCCCCCAGGGGAAATCACGTGGGCCCCCAGGGGAAATCACGTGGGCCCCACCCGGAAATCACGTGGGCCCCACCCGGAAATCACGTGGGCCCCCAGGGGAAATCACGTGGGCCCCACCCGGAAATCACGTGGGCCCCACCCGGAAATCACGTGGGCCCCACCCGGAAATCACGTGGGCCCCACCCGGAAATCACGTGGGCCCCACCCGGAAATCACGTGGGCCCCACGGGGAAATCACGTGGGACCCATCCGGAAATCACGTGGGCCCCACGGGGAAATCACGTGGGCCCCACCCGGAAATCACGTGGGCTCCACGGGGAAATCACGTGGGCCCCACCCGGAAATCACGTGGGCCCCACTGGGAAATCACGTGGGCCCCACCCGGAAATCACGTGGGCCCCCAGGGGAAATCACGTGGGCCCCACGGGGAAATCACGTGGGCCCCACGGGGAAATCACGTGGGCCCCACCCGGAAATCACGTGGGCCCCACCCGGAAATCACGTGGGCCCCACCCGGAAATCACGTGGGCCCCACCCGGAAATCACGTGGGCCCCACCCGGAAATCACGTGGGCCCCACCCGGAAATCACGTGGGCCCCACGGGGAAATCACGTGGGCCCCACCCGGAAATGACGTGGGCCCCACCCGGAAATCACGTGGTCCCCACCCGGAAATCACGAGGGCCCCACCCGGAAATCACGTGGGCCCCACGGGGAAATCACGTGGGCCCCACCCGGAAATCACGTGGGCCCCACCCGGAAATCACGTGGGCCCCACCCGGAAATCACGTGGGCCCCACGGGGAAATCACGTGGGCCCCCAGGGGAAATCACGTGGGCCCCCAGGGGAAATCACGTGGGCCCAACGGGGAAATCACGTGGGCCCCACGGGGAAATCACGTGGGCCCCCAGGGGAAATCACGTGGGCCCCCAGGGGAAATCACGTGGGCCCCACGGGGAAATCACGTCGGCCCCCAGGGGAAATCACGTGGGCCCCACCCGGAAATCATGTGGGCCCCACCCAGAAATCACGTGGTCCCCACCCGGAAATCACGTGAGCCCCACCGGTAAATCACGTGGGCCCCCAGGGGAAATCACGTGGGCCCCCAGGGGAAATCACGTGGACCCCACCCGGAAATCACGTGGGCCCCACCCGGAAATCACGTGGGCCCCACGGGGAAATCACGTGGGCCCCCAGGGGAAATCACGTGGGCCCCCAGGGGAAATCACGTGGGCCCCAGCCGGAAATCACGTGGGCACCACCCGGAAATCACGTCGGCCCCACGGGGAAATCACGTGGGCCCCACGGGGAAATCACGTGGGCCCCCAGGGGAAATCACGTGGGCCCCACCCGGAAATCACGTGGGCCCCACGGGGAAATCACGTGGGCCCCCAGGGGAAATCACGTGGGCCCCCAGGGGAAATCACGTGGGCCCCAGCCGGAAATCACGTGGGCCCCACCCGGAAATCACGTGGGCCCCACCCGGAAATCACGTGGGCCCCACCCGGAAATCACGTGGGCCCCACCCGGAAATCACGTGGGCCCCCAGGGGAAATCACGTGGGCCCCCAGGGGAAATCACGTGGGCCCCACCCGGAAATCACGTGGGCCCCACCCGGAAATCACGTGGGCCCCACGGGGAAATCACGTGGGCCCCACCCGGAAATCACGTGGGCCCCACCCGGAAATCACGTGGGCCCCACGGGGAAATCACGTGGGCCCCCAGGGGAAATCACGTGGGCCCCCAGGGGAAATCACGTGGGCCCCACCCGGAAATCACGTGGGCCCCACCCGGAAATCACGTGGGCCCCCAGGGGAAATCACGTGGGCCCCACCCGGAAATCACGTGGGCCCCACCCGGAAATCACGTGGGCCCCACCCGGAAATCACGTCGGCCCCACCCGGAAATCACGTGGGCCCCACCCGGAAATCACGTGGGCCCCACGGGGAAATCACGTGGGACCCACCCGGAAATCACGTGGGCCCCACGGGGAAATCACGTGGGCCCCACCCGGAAATCACGTGGGCCCCACGGGGAAATCACGTGGGCCCCACCCGGAAATCACGTGGGCCCCACTGGGAAATCACGTGGGCCCCACCCGGAAATCACGTGGGCCCCCAGGGGAAATCACGTGGGCCCCACGGGGAAATCACGTGGGCCCCACGGGGAAATCACGTGGGCCCCACCCGGAAATCACGTGGGCCCCACCCGGAAATCACGTGTGCCCCACCCGGAAATCACGTGGGCCCCACCCGGAAATCACGTGGGCCCCACCCGGAAATCACGTGGGCCCCACCCGGAAATCACGTGGGCCCCACGGGGAAATCACGTGGGCCCCACCCGGAAATCACGTGGGCCCCACCCGGAAATCACGTGGGCCCCACCCGGAAATCACGTGGGCCCCACCCGGAAATCACGTGGGCCCCACGGGGAAATCACGTGGGCCCCACCCGGAAATCACGTGGGCCCCACCCGGAAACCACGTGGGCCCCACCCGGAAATCACGTGGGCCCCACCCGGAAATCACGTGGGCCCCACCCGGAAATCACGTGGGCCCCCAGGGGAAATCACGTGGGCCCAACGGGGAAATCATGTGGGCCCCACGGGGAAATCACGTGGGCCCCACGGGGAAATCACGTGGGCCCCCAGGGGAAATCACGTGGGCCCCCAGGGGAAATCACGTGGGCCCCACGGGGAAATCACGTCGGCCCCTCGGGGAAATCACGTGGGCCCCCAGGGGAAATCACGTGGGCCCCACGGGGAAATCACGTGGGCCCCCAGGGGAAATCACGTGGGCCCCCAGGGGAAATCACGTGGGCCCCACGGGGAAATCACGTGGGCCCCACCCGGAAATCACGTGGGCCCCACCCGGAAATCACGTGGGCCCCACCCGGAAATCACGTGGGCCCCCAGGGGAAATCACGTGGGCCCCACCCGGAAATCACGTGGGCCCCACCCGGAAATCACGTGGGCTCCACCCGGAAATCACGTGGGCCCCACCCGGAAATCACGTGGGCCCCACGGGGAAATCACGTGGGCCCCACCCGGAAATCACGTGGGCCCCACCCGGAAATCAGGTGGGCCCCACGGGGAAATCACGTGGGCCCCCAGGGGAAATCACGTGGGCCCCCAGGGGAAATCACGTGGGCCCCACGGGGAAATCACGTGGGCCCCACACGGAAATCACGTGGGCCCCACGGGGAAATCACGTGGGCCCCCAGGGGAAATCACGTGGGCACCCAGGGGAAATCACGTGGGCCCCCAGGGGAAATCACGTGGGCCCCACGGGGAAATCACGTGGGCCCCCAGGGGAAATCATGTGGGCCCCCAGGGGAAATCACGTGGGCCCCCAGGGGAAATCACGTGGGCCCCACCCGGAAATCACGTGGGCCCCACCCGGAAATCACGTGGGCCCCACCCGGAAATCACGTGGGCCCCACGGGGAAATCACGTGGGCCCCACCCGGAAATCACGTGGGCCCCACCCGGAAATCACGTGGGCCCCACGGGGAAATCACGTGGGTCCCACGGGGAAATCACGTGGGCCCCACCCGGAAACCACGTGGGCCCCACGGGGAAATCACGTGGGCCCACAGGGGAAATCACGTGGGCCCCCAGGGGAAATCACCTGGGCCCCACGGGGAAATCACGTCGGCCCCTCGGGGAAATCACGTGGGCCCCCAGGGGAAATCACGTGGGCCCCCAGGGGAAATCACGTGGGCCCCACCCGGAAATCACGTGGGCCCCACCCGGAAATCACGTGGGCCCCACCCGGAAATCACGTGGGCCCCACCCGGAAATCACGTGGGCCCCACCCGGAAATCAGTTGGGCCCCACGGGGAAATCACGTGGGCCCCCAGGGGAAATCACGTGGGCCCCACGGGGAAATCACGTCGGCCCCTCGGGGAAATCACGTGGGCCCCACCCGGAAATCACGTGGGCCCCACGGGGAAATCACGTGGGCCCCACCCGGAAATCACGTGGGCCCCGCGGGGAAATCACGTGGGCCTCACCCGGAAATCACGTGGGCCCCACCCGGAAATCACGTGGGCCCCACGGGGAAATCACGTGGGCCCCACCCGGAAATCACGTGGGCCACACCCGGAAATCACGTGGGCCCCACGGGGAAATCACGTGGGCCCCCAGGGGAAATCACGTGGGCCCCCAGGGGAAATCACGTGGGCCCCAGCCGGAAATCACGTGGGCACCACCCGGAAATCACGTCGGCCCCACGGGGAAATCACGTGGGCCCCACGGGGAAATCACGTGGGCCCCCAGGGGAAATCACGTGGGCCCCACCCGGAAATCACGTGGGCCCCACGGGGAAATCACGTGGGCCCCCAGGCGAAATCACGTGGGCCCCCAGGGGAAATCACGTGGGCCCCAGCCGGAAATCACGTGGGCCCCACCCGGAAATCACGTGGGCCCCACCCGGAATACACGTGGGCCCCACCCGGAAATCACGTGGGCCCCACCCGGAAATCACGTGGGCCCCCAGGGGAAATCACGTGGGCCCCAGCCGGAAATCACGTGGGCACCACCCGGAAATCACGTCGGCCCCAAGGGGAAATCACGTGGGCCCCACGGGGAAATCACGTGGGCCCCCAGGAGAAATCACGTGGGCCCCACCCGGAAATCACGTGGGCCCCACGGGGAAATCACGTGGGCCCCCAGGGGAAATCACGTGGGCCCCCAGGGGAAATCACGTGGGCCCCAGCCGGAAATCACGTGGGCCCCACGGGGAAATCACGTGGGCCCCACCCGGAAATCACGTGGGCCCCACCCGGAAATCACGTGGGCCCCACCCGGAAATCACGTGGGCCCCCAGGGGAAATCACGTGGGCCCCCAGGGGAAATCACGTGGGCCCCACCCGGAAATCACGTGGGCCCCACCCGGAAATCACGTGGGCCCCACGGGGAAATCACGTGGGCCCCACCCGGAAATCACGTGGGCCCCACCCGGAAATCACGTGGGCCCCACGTTGAAATCACGTGGGCCCCCAGGGGAAATCACGTGGGCCCCCAGGGGAAATCACGTGGGCCCCACCCGGAAATCACGTGGGCCCCACCCGGAAATCACGTGGGCCCCCAGGGGAAATCACGTGGGCCCCACCCGGAAATCACGTGGGCCCCACCCGGAAATCACGTGGGCCCCACCCGGAAATCACGTGGGCCCCACCCGGAAATCACGTGGGCCCCACCCGGAAATCACGTGGGCCCCACGGGGAAATCACGTGGGACCCATCCGGAAATCACGTGGGCCCCACGGGGAAATCACGTGGGCCCCACCCGGAAATCACGTGGGCTCCACGGGGAAATCACGTGGGCCCCACCCGGAAATCACGTGGGCCCCACTGGGAAATCACGTGGGCCCCACCCGGAAATCACGTGGGCCCCCAGGGGAAATCACGTGGGCCCCACGGGGAAATCACGTGGGCCCCACGGGGAAATCACGTGGGCCCCACCCGGAAATCACGTGGGCCCCACCCGGAAATCACGTGGGCCCCACCCGGAAATCACGTGGGCCCCACCCGGAAATCACGTGGGCCCCACCCGGAAATCACGTGGGCCCCACCCGGAAATCACGTGGGCCCCACGGGGAAATCACGTGGGCCCCACCCGGAAATGACGTGGGCCCCACCCGGAAATCACGTGGTCCCCACCCGGAAATCACGTGGGCCCCACCCGGAAATCACGTGGGCCCCACGGGGAAATCACGTGGGCCCCACCCGAAAATCACGTGGGCCCCACCCGGAAATCACGTGGGCCCCACCCGGAAATCACGTGGGCCCCACGGGGAAATCACGTGGGCCCCCAGGGGAAATCACGTGGGCCCCCAGGGGAAATCACGTGGGCCCAACGGGGAAATCACGTGGGCCCCACGGGGAAATCACGTGGGCCCCCAGGGGAAATCACGTGGGCCCCCAGGGGAAATCACGTGGGCCCCACGGGGAAATCACGTCGGCCCCCAGGGGAAATCACGTGGGCCCCACCCGGAAATCATGTGGGCCCCACCCGGAAATCACGTGGTCCCCACCCGGAAATCACGTGAGCCCCACCGGTAAATCACGTGGGCCCCCAGGGGAAATCACGTGGGCCCCCAGGGGAAATCACGTGGACCCCACCCGGAAATCACGTGGGCCCCACCCGGAAATCACGTGGGCCCCACGGGGAAATCACGTGGGCCCCACCCGGAAATCACGTGGGCCCCCAGGGGAAATCACGTGGGCCCCCAGGGGAAATCACGTGGGCCCCCAGGGGAAATCACGTGGGAACCCAGGGGAAATCACGTGGGACCCACGGGGAAATCACGTGGGCCCGACCCGGAAATCACGTGGGCCCCACACGGAAATCACGTGGGCCCCACGGGGAAATCACGTGGGCCCCACCCGGAAATCACGTGGGCCCCCAGGGGAAATCACGTGGGCCCCGAGGGGAAATCACGAGGCCCCACGGGGAAATCACGTGGGCCCCACCCGGAAATCACGTGGGCCCCACCCGGAAATCACGTGGGCCCCACGGGGAAATCACGTGGGCCCCACCCGGAAATCACGAGGGCCCCACGGGGAAATCACGTGGGCCCCACCCGGAAATTACGTGGGCCCCACCCGGAAATCACGTGGGCCCCACCCGGAAATCACGTGGGCCCCACGGGGAAATCACGTGGGCCCCAACCGGAAATCACGTGGGCCCCACCCGGAAATCACGTGGGCCCCACCCGGAAATCACGTGGGCCCCACCCGGAAATCACGTGGGCCCCACCCGGAAATCACGTGGGCCCCACGGGGAAATCACGTGGGCCCCACCCGGAAATCACGTGGGCCCCACCCGGAAATCAAGTGGGCCCCACCCGGAAATCACGTGGGCCCCACGGGGAAATCACGTGGGCCCCCAGGGGAAATCACGTGGGCCCCCAGGGGAAATCACGTGGGCCCCACGGGGAAATCACGTGGGCCCCACCCGGAAATCACGTGGGCCCCACCCAGAAATCACGTGGGCCCCACGGGGAAATAACGTGGGCCCCACCCGGAAATCACGTGGGCCCCCAGGGGAAATCACGTGGGCCCCCAGGGGAAATCACGTGGGCCCCACGGGGAAATCTCGTGGGCCCCACCCGGAAATCACGTGGGCCCCACCCGGAAATCACGTGGGCCCCACCCGGAAATCACGTGGGCCCCACGGGGAAATCACGTGGGCCCCACCCGGAAATCACGTGGGCCCCACGGGGAAATCACGTGGGCCCCACCCGGAAATCACGTGGGCCCCACCCAGAAATCACGTGGGCCCCACCCGGAAATCACGTGGGCCCCACCCGGAAATCACGTGGGCCCCACGGGGAAATCACGTGGGCCCCACCCTGAAATCACGTGGGCCCCACCCGGAAATCACGTGGGCCCCACCCGAAAATCACGTGGGCCCCACGGGGAAATCACGTGGGCCCCCAGGGGAAATCACGTGGGCACCCAGGGGAAATCACGTGGGCCCCATGGGGAAATCACGTCGGCACCTCGGGGAAATCACGTGGGCCCCCAGGGGAAATCACGTGGGCCCCCAGGGGAAATCACGTGGGCCCCCAGGGGAAATCACGTGGGCCCCACGGGGAAATCACGTGGGCCCCAAGGGGAAATCACGTGGGCCCCAACCGGAAATCACGTGGGCCCCACCCGGAATTCACGTGGGCCCCACCCGGAAATCACGTGGGCCCCACGGGGAAATCACGTGGTCCCCACGGGGAAATCACGTGGGCCCCACCCGGAAATCACGTGGGCCCCACCCGGAAATCACGTGGGCCCCACCCGGAAATCACGTGGGCCCCACCCGGAAATCACGTGGGCCCCACGGGGAAATCACGTGGGCCCCCAGGGGAAATCACGTGGGCCCCACCCGGAAATCACGTGGGCCCCACGGGGAAATCACGTGGGCCCCCAGGGGAAATCACGTGGGCCCCACCCGGAAATCACGTGGGCCCCACGGGGAAATCACGTGGGACCCACCCGGAAATCACGTGGGACCCACCCGGAAATCACGTGGGCCCCACCCGGAAATCACGTGGGCCCCACCCGGAAATCACGTGGGCCCCACCCGGAAATCACGTGGGCCCCACCCGGAAATCACGTGGGCCCCACGGGGAAATCACGTGGGCCCCCAGGGGAAATCACGTGGGCCCCCTGGGGAAATCACGTGGGCCCAACGGGGAAATCACGTGGGCCCCACGGGGAAATCACGTGGGCCCCACGGGGAAATCACATCGGCCCCTCGGGGAAATCACGTGGGCCCCCAGGGGAAATCACGTGGGCCCCCAGGGGAAATCACGTGGGCCCCCAGGGGAAATCACGTGGGCCCCACCCGGAAATCACGTGGGCCCCACCCGGAAATCACGTGGGCCCCACCCGGAAATCACGTGGGCCCCACCCGGAAATCACGTGGGCCCCACGGGGAAATCACGTGGGACCCACCCGGAAATCACGTGGGCCCCACGGGGAAATCACGTGGGCCCCACCCGGAAATCACGTGGGCCCCACGGGGAAATCACGTGGGCCCCACCTGGAAATCACGTGGGCCCCACCCGGAAATCACGTGGGCCCCACGGGGAAATCACGTGGGCCCCACGGGGAAATCACGTGGGCCCCACCCGGAAATCACGTGGGCCCCAACCGGAAATCACGTGGGCCCCACCCGGAAATCACGTGGCGCCGACCCGGAAATCACGTGGGCCCCACGGGGAAATCACGTGGGCCCCACCCGGAAATCACGTGGGCCCCACCCGGAAATCACGTGGGCCTGACCCGGAAATCACGTGGGCCCCACCCGGAAATCACGTGGGCCCGACCCGGAAATCACGTGGGCCCCACCCGGAAATCACGTGGGCCCGACCCGGAAATCACGTGGGCCCCACCCGGAAATCACGTGGGCCCGACCCGGAAATAACGTGGGCCCCACCCGGAAATCACGTGGGCCCCAACCGGAAATCTCGTGGGCCCGACCCGGAAATCACGTGGGCCCCACCCGGAAATCACGTGGGCCCGACCCGGAAATCACGTGGGCCCCACCCGGAAATCACGTGGGCCCCACGGGGAAATCACGTGGGCCCCACGGGGAAATCACGTGGGCCCGACACGGAAATCACGTGGGCCCCCAGGGGAAATCACGTGGGCCCCACGGGGAAATCACGTGGGCCCGACACGGAAATCACGTGGGCCCCACGGGGAAATCACGTGGGCCCCACGGGGAAATCACGTGGGCCCCACCCGGAAATCACGTGGGCCCCAACCGGAAATCACGTGGGCCCCACCCGGAAATCACGTGGGCCCCACCCGGAAATCACGTGGGCCCCACGGGGAAATCACGTGGGCCCGACACGGAAATCACGTGGGCCCCCAGGGGAAATCACGTGGGCCCCCAGGGGAAATCACGTGGGCCCCACGGGGAAATCACGTGGGCCCCACCCGGAAATCACGGGGGCCCCACCCAAAAATCACGTGGGCCCCACCCGGAAATCACGTGGGCCCCACCCGGAAATCACGTGGGCCCCACCCGGAAATCACGTGGGCCCCACCCGGAAATCACGTGGGCCCCACGGGGAAATCACGTGGGCCCCACCCGGAAATCACGTGGGCCCAAGGGGAAATCACGTGGGCCCCACCCGGAAATCACGTGGGCCCCACCCGGAAATCACGTGGGCCCCACGGGGAAATCACGTGGGTCCCACGGGGAAATCACGTGGGCCCCACCCGGAAACCACGTGGGCCCCACGGGGAAATCACGTGGGCCCCCAGGGGAAATCACGTGGGCCCCCAGGGGAAATCACCTGGGCCCCACGGGGAAATCACGTCGGCCCCTCGGGGAAATCACGTGGGCCCCCAGGGGAAATCACGTGGGCCCCCAGGGGAAATCACGTGGGCCCCACCCGGAAATCACGTGGGCCCCACCCGGAAATCACGTGGGCCCCACCCGGAAATCACGTGGGCCCCACCCGGAAATCACGTGGGCCCCACGGGGAAATCACGTGGGACCCACCCGGAAATCACGTGGGCCCCACGGGGAAATCACGTGGGCCCCACCCGGAAATCACGTGGGCCCCACGGGGAAATCACGTGGGCCCCACCTGGAAATCACGTGGGCCCCACCCGGAAATCACGTGGGCCCCACGGGGAAATCACGTGGGCCCCACGGGGAAATCACGTGGGCCCCACCCGGAAATCACGTGGGCCCCAACCGGAAATCACGTGGGCCCCACCCGGAAATCACGTGGCGCCGACCCGGAAATCACGTGGGCCCCACGGGGAAATCACGTGGGCCCCACCCGGAAATCACGTGGGCCCCACCCGGAAATCACGTGGGCCTGACCCGGAAATCACGTGGGCCCCACCCGGAAATCACGTGGGCCCGACCCGGAAATCACGTGGGCCCCACCCGGAAATCACGTGGGCCCGACCCGGAAATCACGTGGGCCCCACCCGGAAATCACGTGGGCCCGACCCGGAAATAACGTGGGCCCCACCCGGAAATCACGTGGGCCCCAACCGGAAATCTCGTGGGCCCGACCCGGAAATCACGTGGGCCCCACCCGGAAATCACGTGGGCCCGACCCGGAAATCACGTGGGCCCCACCCGGAAATCACGTGGGCCCCACGGGGAAATCACGTGGGCCCCACGGGGAAATCACGTGGGCCCGACACGGAAATCACGTGGGCCCCCAGGGGAAATCACGTGGGCCCCACGGGGAAATCACGTGGGCCCGACACGGAAATCACGTGGGCCCCACGGGGAAATCACGTGGGCCCCACGGGGAAATCACGTGGGCCCCACCCGGAAATCACGTGGGCCCCAACCGGAAATCACGTGGGCCCCACCCGGAAATCACGTGGGCCCCACCCGGAAATCACGTGGGCCCCACGGGGAAATCACGTGGGCCCGACACGGAAATCACGTGGGCCCCCAGGGGAAATCACGTGGGCCCCCAGGGGAAATCACGTGGGCCCCACGGGGAAATCACGTGGGCCCCACCCGGAAATCACGGGGGCCCCACCCAGAAATCACGTGGGCCCCACCCGGAAATCACGTGGGCCCCACCCGGAAATCACGTGGGCCCCACCCGGAAATCACGTGGGCCCCACCCGGAAATCACGTGGGCCCCACGGGGAAATCACGTGGGCCCCACCCGGAAATCACGTGGGCCCAAGGGGAAATCACGTGGGCCCCACCCGGAAATCACGTGGGCCCCACCCGGAAATCACGTGGGCCCCACGGGGAAATCACGTGGGTCCCACGGGGAAATCACGTGGGCCCCACCCGGAAACCACGTGGGCCCCACGGGGAAATCACGTGGGCCCCCAGGGGAAATCACGTGGGCCCCCAGGGGAAATCACCTGGGCCCCACGGGGAAATCACGTCGGCCCCTCGGGGAAATCACGTGGGCCCCCAGGGGAAATCACGTGGGCCCCCAGGGGAAATCACGTGGGCCCCACCCGGAAATCACGTGGGCCCCACCCGGAAATCACGTGGGCCCCACCTGGAAATCACGTGGGCCCCACGGGGAAATCACGTGGGCCCCACCCGGAAATCACGTGGGCCCCACCCGGAAATCACGTGGGCCCCACCCGGAAATCACGTGGGCCCCACGGGGAAATCACGTGGGCCCCCAGGGGAAATCACGTGGGCCCCCAGGGGAAATCACGTGGGACCCACGGGGAAATCACGTCGGCCCCTCGGGGAAATCACGTGGGCCCCACCCGGAAATCACGTGGGCCCCACGGGGAAATCACGTGGGCCCCACCCGGAAATCACGTGGGCCACACCCGGAAATCACGTGGGCCCCACGGGGAAATCACGTGGGCCCCACCCGGAAATCACGTGGGCCACACCCGGAAATCACGTGGGCCCCACGGGGAAATCACGTGGGCCCCCAGGGGAAATCACGTGGGCCCCCAGGGGAAATCACGTGGGCCCCAGCCGGAAATCACGTGGGCCCCACCCGGAAATCACGTCGGCCCCACGGGGAAATCACGTGGGCCCCACGGGGAAATCACGTGGGCCCCAGCCGGAAATCACGTGGGCCCCACCCGGAAATCACGTGGGCCCCACCCGGAAATCACGTGGGCCCCACCCGGAAATGACGTGGGCCCCACCCGGAAATCACGTGGGCCCCCAGGGGAAATCACGTGGGCCCCCAGGGGAAATCACGTGGGCCCCACCCGGAAATCACGTGGGCCCCACCCGGAAATCACGTGGGCCCCACGGGGAAATCACGTGGGCCCCACCCGGAAATCACGTGGGCCCCACCCGGAAATCACGTTGGCCCCACGGGGAAATCACGTGGGCCCCCAGGGGAAATCACGTGGGCCCCCAGGGGAAATCACGTGGGCCCCACCCGGAAATCACGTGGGCCCCACCCGGAAATCACGTGGGCCCCACCCGGAAATCACGTGGGCCCCACGGGGAAATCACGTGGGCCCCACCCGGAAATCACGTGGGCCCCCAGGGGAAATCACGTGGGCCCCACCCGGAAATCACGTGGGCCCCACCCGGAAATCACGTGGGCCCCACCCGGAAATCACGTGGGCCCCACGGGGAAATCACGTGGGCCCCACCCGGAAATCACGTGGGCCCCCAGGGGAAATCACGTGGGCCCCCAGGGGAAATCACGTGGGCCCCCAGGGGAAATCACGTGGGAACCCAGGGGAAATCACGTGGGACCCACGGGGAAATCACGTGGGCCCGACCCGAAAATCACGTGGGCCCCACACGGAAATCACGTGGGCCCCACGGGGAAATCACGTGGGCCCCACCCGGAAATCACGTGGGCCCCCAGGGGAAATCACGTGGGCCCCGAGGGGAAATCACGAGGCCCCACGGGGAAATCACGTGGGCCCCACCCGGAAATCACGTGGGCCCCACCCGGAAATCACGTGGGCCCCACGGGGAAATCACGTGGGCCCCACCCGGAAATCACGAGGGCCCCACGGGGAAATCACGTGGGCCCCACCCGGAAATTACGTGGGCCCCACCCGGAAATCACGTGGGCCCCACCCGGAAATCACGTGGGCCCCACGGGGAAATCACGTGGGCCCCAACCGGAAATCACGTGGGCCCCACCCGGAAATCACGTGGGCCCCACCCGGAAATCACGTGGGCCCCACCCGGAAATCACGTGGGCCCCACCCGGAAATCACGTGGGCCCCACGGGGAAATCACGTGGGCCCCACCCGGAAATCACGTGGGCCCCACCCGGAAATCAAGTGGGCCCCACCCGGAAATCACGTGGGCCCCACGGGGAAATCACGTGGGCCCCCAGGGGAAATCACGTGGGCCCCCAGGGGAAATCACGTGGGCCCCACGGGGAAATCACGTGGGCCCCACCCGGAAATCACGTGGGCCCCACCCAGAAATCACGTGGGCCCCACGGGGAAATAACGTGGGCCCCACCCGGAAATCACGTGGGCCCCCAGGGGAAATCACGTGGGCCCCCAGGGGAAATCACGTGGGCCCCACGGGGAAATCTCGTGGGCCCCACCCGGAAATCACGTGGGCCCCACCCGGAAATCACGTGGGCCCCACCCGGAAATCACGTGGGCCCCACGGGGAAATCACGTGGGCCCCACCCGGAAATCACGTGGGCCCCACGGGGAAATCACGTGGGCCCCACCCGGAAATCACGTGGGCCCCACCCAGAAATCACGTGGGCCCCACCCGGAAATCACGTGGGCCCCACCCGGAAATCACGTGGGCCCCACGGGGAAATCACGTGGGCCCCACCCTGAAATCACGTGGGCCCCACCCGGAAATCACGTGGGCCCCACCCGAAAATCACGTGGGCCCCACGGGGAAATCACGTGGGCCCCCAGGGGAAATCACGTGGGCACCCAGGGGAAATCACGTGGGCCCCACGGGGAAATCACGTCGGCACCTCGGGGAAATCACGTGGGCCCCCAGGGGAAATCACGTGGGCCCCCAGGGGAAATCACGTGGGCCCCCAGGGGAAATCACGTGGGCCCCACGGGGAAATCACGTGGGCCCCAAGGGGAAATCACGTGGGCCCCAACCGGAAATCACGTGGGCCCCACCCGGAATTCACGTGGGCCCCACCCGGAAATCACGTGGGCCCCACGGGGAAATCACGTGGTCCCCACGGGGAAATCACGTGGGCCCCACCCGGAAATCACGTGGGCCCCACCCGGAAATCACGTGGGCCCCACCCGGAAATCACGTGGGCCCCACCCGGAAATCACGTGGGCCCCACGGGGAAATCACGTGGGCCCCCAGGGGAAATCACGTGGGCCCCACCCGGAAATCACGTGGGCCCCACGGGGAAATCACGTGGGCCCCCAGGGGAAATCACGTGGGCCCCACCCGGAAATCACGTGGGCCCCACGGGGAAATCACGTGGGACCCACCCGGAAATCACGTGGGACCCACCCGGAAATCACGTGGGCCCCACCCGGAAATCACGTGGGCCCCACCCGGAAATCACGTGGGCCCCACCCGGAAATCACGTGGGCCCCACCCGGAAATCACGTGGGCCCCACGGGGAAATCACGTGGGCCCCCAGGGGAAATCACGTGGGCCCCCTGGGGAAATCACGTGGGCCCAACGGGGAAATCACGTGGGCCCCACGGGGAAATCACGTGGGCCCCACGGGGAAATCACATCGGCCCCTCGGGGAAATCACGTGGGCCCCCAGGGGAAATCACGTGGGCCCCCAGGGGAAATCACGTGGGCCCCCAGGGGAAATCACGTGGGCCCCACCAGGAAATCACGTGGGCCCCACCCGGAAATCACGTGGGCCCCACCCGGAAATCACGTGGGCCCCACCCGGAAATCACGTGGGCCCCACGGGGAAATCACGTGGGACCCACCCGGAAATCACGTGGGCCCCACGGGGAAATCACGTGGGCCCCACCCGGAAATCACGTGGGCCCCACGGGGAAATCACGTGGGCCCCACCTGGAAATCACGTGGGCCCCACCCGGAAATCACGTGGGCCCCACGGGGAAATCACGTGGGCCCCACGGGGAAATCACGTGGGCCCCACCCGGAAATCACGTGGGCCCCAACCGGAAATCACGTGGGCCCCACCCGGAAATCACGTGGCGCCGACCCGGAAATCACGTGGGCCCCACGGGGAAATCACGTGGGCCCCACCCGGAAATCACGTGGGCCCCACCCGGAAATCACGTGGGCCTGACCCGGAAATCACGTGGGCCCCACCCGGAAATCACGAGGGCCCGACCCGGAAATCACGTGGGCCCCACCCGGAAATCACGTGGGCCCGACCCGGAAATCACGTGGGCCCCACCCGGAAATCACGTGGGCCCGACCCGGAAATAACGTGGGCCCCACCCGGAAATCACGTGGGCCCCAACCGGAAATCTCGTGGGCCCGACCCGGAAATCACGTGGGCCCCACCCGGAAATCACGTGGGCCCGACCCGGAAATCACGTGGGCCCCACCCGGAAATCACGTGGGCCCCACGGGGAAATCACGTGGGCCCCACGGGGAAATCACGTGGGCCCGACACGGAAATCACGTGGGCCCCCAGGGGAAATCACGTGGGCCCCACGGGGAAATCACGTGGGCCCGACACGGAAATCACGTGGGCCCCACGGGGAAATCACGTGGGCCCCACGGGGAAATCACGTGGGCCCCACCCGGAAATCACGTGGGCCCCAACCGGAAATCACGTGGGCCCCACCCGGAAATCACGTGGGCCCCACCCGGAAATCACGTGGGCCCCACGGGGAAATCACGTGGGCCCGACACGGAAATCACGTGGGCCCCCAGGGGAAATCACGTGGGCCCCCAGGGGAAATCACGTGGGCCCCACGGGGAAATCACGTGGGCCCCACCCGGAAATCACGTGGGCCCCACCCAGAAATCACGTGGGCCCCACCCGGAAATCACGTGGGCCCCACCCGGAAATCACGTGGGCCCCACCCGGAAATCACGTGGGCCCCACCCGGAAATCACGTGGGCCCCACGGGGAAATCACGTGGGCCCCACCCGGAAATCACGTGGGCCCAAGGGGAAATCACGTGGGCCCCACCCGGAAATCACGTGGGCCCCACCCGGAAATCACGTGGGCCCCACGGGGAAATCACGTGGGTCCCACGGGGAAATCACGTGGGCCCCACCCGGAAACCACGTGGGCCCCACGGGGAAATCACGTGGGCCCCCAGGGGAAATCACGTGGGCCCCCAGGGGAAATCACCTGGGCCCCACGGGGAAATCACGTCGGCCCCTCGGGGAAATCACGTGGGCCCCCAGGGGAAATCACGTGGGCCCCCAGGGGAAATCACGTGGGCCCCACCCGGAAATCACGTGGGCCCCACCCGGAAATCACGTGGGCCCCACCCGGAAATCACGTGGGCCCCACGGGGAAATCACGTGGGCCCCACCCGGAAATCACGTGGGCCCCACCCGGAAATCACGTGGGCCCCACCGGAAATCACGTGGGCCCCACGGGGAAATCACGTGGGCCCCCAGGGGAAATCACGTGGGCCCCCAGGGGAAATCACGTGGGACCCACGGGGAAATCACGTCGGCCCCTCGGGGAAATCACGTGGGCCCCACCCGGAAATCACGTGGGCCCCACGGGGAAATCACGTGGGCCCCACCCGGAAATCACGTGGGCCACACCCGGAAATCACGTGGGCCCCACGGGGAAATCACGTGGGCCCCACCCGGAAATCACGTGGGCCACACCCGGAAATCACGTGGGCCCCACGGGGAAATCACGTGGGCCCCCAGGGGAAATCACGTGGGCCCCCAGGGGAAATCACGTGGGCCCCAGCCGGAAATCACGTGGGCCCCACCCGGAAATCACGTCGGCCCCACGGGGAAATCACGTGGGCCCCACGGGGAAATCACGTGGGCCCCAGCCGGAAATCACGTGGGCCCCACCCGGAAATCACGTGGGCCCCACCCGGAAATCACGTGGGCCCCACCCGGAAATGACGTGGGCCCCACCCGGAAATCACGTGGGCCCCCAGGGGAAATCACGTGGGCCCCCAGGGGAAATCACGTGGGCCCCACCCGGAAATCACGTGGGCCCCACCCGGAAATCACGTGGGCCCCACGGGGAAATCACGTGGGCCCCACCCGGAAATCACG
Source organism: Ovis ammon polii x Ovis aries (assembly GCA_023701655.1). Lineage (NCBI taxonomy): Eukaryota > Metazoa > Chordata > Mammalia > Artiodactyla > Bovidae > Ovis > Ovis ammon polii x Ovis aries. The sequence goes on from CM043072.1 coordinate 63,460,715, forward strand.
TGGGCCCCACCCGGAAATCACGTTGGCCCCACGGGGAAATCACGTGGGCCCCCAGGGGAAATCACGTGGGCCCCCAGGGGAAATCACGTGGGCCCCACCCGGAAATCACGTGGGCCCCACCCGGAAATCACGTGGGCCCCACCCGGAAATCACGTGGGCCCCACGGGGAAATCACGTGGGCCCCACCCGGAAATCACGTGGGCCCCCAGGGGAAATCACGTGGGCCCCACCCGGAAATCACGTGGGCCCCACCCGGAAATCACGTGGGCCCCACCCGGAAATCATGTGGGCCCCACCCGGAAATCACGTGGGCCCCACCCGGAAATCACGTGGGCCCCACGGGGAAATCACGTGGGACCCACCCGGAAATCACGTGGGACCCACGGGGAAATCACTTGGGCCCCACCCGGAAATCACGTGGGCCCCACGGGGAAATCACGTGGGCCCCACCCGGAAATCACGTGGGCCCCACTGGGAAATCACGTGGGCCCCACCCGGAAATCACGTGGGCCCCCAGGGGAAATCTCGTGGGCCCCACGGGGAATTCACGTGGGCCCCACCCGGAAATCACGTGGGCCCCACCCGGAAATCACGTGGGCCCCACCCGGAAATCACGTGGGCCCCACCCGGAAATCACGTGGGCCCCACCCGGAAATCACGTGGGCCCCACCCGGAAATCACGTGGGCCCCAAGGGGAAATCACGTGGGCCCCACCCGGAAATCACGTGGGCCCCAACCGGAAATCACGTGGGCCCCACCCGGAAATCACGTGGGCCCCACCCGGAAATCACGTGGGCCCCCAGGGGAAATCACGTGGGCCCCCAGGGGAAATCACGTGGGCCCAACGGGGAAATCATGTGGGCCCCACGGGGAAATCACGTGGGCCCCACGGGGAAATCACGTGGGCCCCCAGGGGAAATCACGTGGGCCCCCAGGGGAAATCACGTGGGCCCCCAGGGGAAATCACGTGGGCCCCCAGGGGAAATCACGTGGGCCCCACCCGGAAATCACGTGGGCCCCACCCGGAAATCACGTGGTCCCCACCCGGAAATCACGTGGGCCCCACCCGAAAATCACGTGGTCCCCACCCGGAAATCACGTGGTCCCTACCCGGAAATCACGTGGGCCCCACCCGAAAATCACGTGGGCCCTCAGGGGAAATCACGTGGGCCCCACCCGGAATCACGTGGGACCCACGGGGAAATCACGTGGGCCCCACCCGGAAATCACGTGGGCCCCCGGGGAAATCACGTGGGACCCACCCGGAAATCACGTGGGACCCACGGGGAAATCACGTGGGCCCCACCCGGAAATCACGTGGGCCCCCAGGGGAAATCACGTGGGCCCCACGGGGAAATCACGTGGGCCCCACCCGGAAATCACGTGGGCCCCAACCGGAAATCACGTGGGCCCCACCCGGAAATCACGTGGGCCCGACCCGGAAATCACGTGGGCCCCACGGGGAAATCACGTGGGCCCCACCCGGAAATCACGTGGGCCCCACCCGGAAATCACGTGGGCCCGACCCGGAAATCACGTGGGCCCCACCCGGAAATCACGTGGGCCCGACCCGGAAATCACGTGGGCCCCACCCGGAAATCACGTGGGCCCGACCCGGAAATCACGTGGGCCCCACCCGGAAATCACGTGGGCCCCAACCGGAAATCTCGTGGGCCCGACCCGGAAATCACGTGGGCCCCACCCGGAAATCACGTGGGCCCGACCCGGAAATCACGTGGGCCCCACCCGGAAATCACGTGGGCCCCACGGGGAAATCACGTGGGCCCCACGGGGAAATCACGTGGGCCCGACACGGAAATCACGTGGGCCCCCAGGGGAAATCACGTGGGCCCCCAGGGGAAATCACGTGGGCCCCACGGGGAAATCACGTGGGCCCCACCCGGAAATCACGTGGGCCCCACCCGGAAATCACGTGGGCCCGACCCGGAAATCACGTGGGCCCCACCCGGAAATCACGTGGGCCCGACCCGGAAATCACGTGGGCCCCACCCGGAAATCACGTGGGCCCGACCCGGAAATCACGTGGGCCCCACCCGGAAATCACGTGGGCCCCAACCGGAAATCTCGTGGGCCCGACCCGGAAATCACGTGGGCCCCACCCGGAAATCACGTGGGCCCGACCCGGAAATCACGTGGGCCCCACCCGGAAATCACGTGGGCCCCACGGGGAAATCACGTGGGCCCCACGGGGAAATCACGTGGGCCCGACACGGAAATCACGTGGGCCCCCAGGGGAAATCACGTGGGCCCCCAGGGGAAATCACGTGGGCCCCACGGGGAAATCACGTGGGCCCCACGGGGAAATCACGTGGGCCCCACCCGGAAATCACGTGGGCCCCACCCAGAAATCACGTGGGCCCCACCCGGAAATCACGTGGGCCCCACCCGGAAATCACGTGGGCCCCACCCGGAAATCACGTGGGCCCCACCCGGAAATCACGTGGGCCCCACCCGGAAATCACGTGGGCCCCACCCGGAAATCACGTGGGCCCCACGGGGAAATCACGTGGGTCCCACCCGGAAATCACGTGGGCCCCACCCGGAAATCACGTGGGCCCCACCCGGAAATCACGTGGGCCCCACGGGGAAATCACGTGGGCCCCCAGGGGAAATCACGTGGGCCCCCAGGGGAAATCACGTGGGCCCCACGGGGAAATCACGTGGGCCCCACCCGGAAATCACGTGGGCCCCACCCAGAAATCACGTGGGCCCCACGGGGAAATCACGTGGGCCCCACCCGGAAATCACGTGGGCCCCCAGGGGAAATCACGTGGGCCCCCAGGGGAAATCACGTGGGCCCCACGGGGAAATCTCGTGGGCCCCACCCGGAAATCACGTGGGCCCCACCTGGAAATCACGTGGGCCCCACCCGAAAATCACGTGGGCCCCACGGGGAAATCACGTGGGCCCCCAGGGGAAATCACGTGGGCACCCAGGGGAAATCACGTGGGCCCCACGGGGAAATCACGTCGGCACCTCGGGGAAATCACTTGGGCCCCCAGGGAAAATCACGTGGGCCCCCAGGGGAAATCACGTGGGCCCCCAGGGGAAATCACGTGTGCCCCACGGGGAAATCACGTGGGCCCCAACCGGAAATCACGTGGGCCCCACCCGGAATTCACGTGGGCCCCACCCAGAAATCACGTGGGCCCCACGGGGAAATCACGTGGTCCCCACGGGAAATCACGTGGGCGCCACCCGGAAATCACGTGGGCCCCACCCGGAAATCACGTGGGCCCCACCCGGAAATCACGTGGGCCCCACCCGGAAATCACGTGGGCCCCACGGGGAAATCACGTGGGACCCACCCGGAAATCACGTGGGCCTCACGGGGAAATCACGTGGGCCCCACCCGGAAATCACGTGGGCCCCACGGGGAAATCACGTGGGCCCCACCCGGAAATCACGTGGGCCCCACGGGGAAATCACGTGGGCCCCACCCGGAAATCACGTGGGCCCCACCCGAAAATCACGTGGGCCCCACGGGGAAATCACGTGGGCCCCACCCGGAAATCACGTGGGCCCCACCCGGAAATCACGTGGGCCCCACCCGGAAATCACGTGGGCCCCACCCGGAAATCACGTGGGCCCCACGGGGAAATCACGTGGGCCCGACCCGGAAATCACGTGGGCCCCCAGGGGAAATCACGTGGGCCCCCAGGGGAAATCACGTGGGCCCCACGGGGAAATCACGTGGGCCCCACCCGGAAATCACGTGGGCCCCACCCGGAAATCACGTGGGCCCCACCCGGAAATCACGTGGGCCCCACCCGGAAATCACGTGGGCCCCACCCGGAAATCACGTGGGCCCCACGGGGAAATCACGTGGGCCCCACCCGGAAATCACGTGGGCCCCACGGGGAAATCACGTGGGCCCCACCCGGAAATCACGTGGGCCCCCAGGGGAAATCACGTGGGCCCCCAGGGGAAATCACGTGGGCCCCACGGGGAAATCTCGTGGGCCCCACCCGGAATTCACGTGGGCCCCACCTGGAAATCACGTGGGCCCCACCCGAAAATCACGTGGGCCCCACGGGGAAATCACGTGGGCCCCCAGGGGAAATCACGTGGGCACCCAGGGGAAATCACGTGGGCCCCACGGGGAAACAACGTCGGCACCTCGGGGAAATCACTTGGGCCCCCAGGGAAAATCACGTGGGCCCCCAGGGGAAATCACGTGGGCCCCCAGGGGAAATCACGTGTGCCCCACGGGGAAATCACGTGGGCCCCACCCGGAAATCACGTGGGCCCCACCCGGAAATCACGTGGGCCCCACCCGGAAATCACGTGGGCCCCACCCGGAAATCACGTGGGCCCCACGGGGAAATCACGTGGGCCCCACCCGGAAATCACGTGGGCCCCACTGGGAAATCACGTGGGCCCCACCCGGAAATCACGTGGGCCCCCAGGGGAAATCTCGTGGGCCCCACGGGGAAATCACGTGGGCCCCACCCGGAAATCACGTGGGCCCCACCCGGAAATCACGTGGGCCCCACCCGGAAATCACGTGGGCCCCACCCGGAAATCACGTGGGCCCCACCCGGAAATCACGTGGGCCCCACCCGGAAATCACGTGGGCCCCAAGGGGAAATCACGTGGGCCCCACCCGGAAATCACGTGGGCCCCAACCGGAAATCACGTGGGCCCCACCCGGAAATCACGTGGGCCCCACCCGGAAATCACGTGGGCCCCCAGGGGAAATCACGTGGGCCCCCAGGGGAAATCACGTGGGCCCAACGGGGAAATCATGTGGGCCCCACGGGGAAATCACGTGGGCCCCACGGGGAAATCACGTGGGCCCCCAGGGGAAATCACGTGGGCCCCCAGGGGAAATCACGTGGGCCCCCAGGGGAAATCACGTGGGCCCCACCCGGAAATCACGTGGGCCCCACCCGGAAATCACGTGGGCCCCACCCGGAAATCACGTGGTCCCCACCCGGAAATCACGTGGGCCCCACCCGAAAATCACGTGGTCCCCACCCGGAAATCACGTGGTCCCTACCCGGAAATCACGTGGGCCCCACCCGAAAATCACGTGGGCCCTCAGGGGAAATCACGTGGGCCCCACCCGGAATCACGTGGGACCCACGGGGAAATCACGTGGGCCCCACCCGGAAATCACGTGGGCCCCCAGGGGAAATCACGTGGGACCCACCGGGAAATCACGTGGGACCCACGGGGAAATCACGTGGGCCCCACCCGGAAATCACGTGGGCCCCCAGGGGAAATCACGTGGGCCCCACGGGGAAATCACGTGGGCCCCACCCGGAAATCACGTGGGCCCCAACCGGAAATCACGTGGGCCCCACCCGGAAATCACGTGGGCCCGACCCGGAAATCACGTGGGCCCCACGGGGAAATCACGTGGGCCCCACCCGGAAATCACGTGGGCCCCACCCGGAAATCACGTGGGCCCGACCCGGAAATCACGTGGGCCCCACCCGGAAATCACGTGGGCCCGACCCGGAAATCACGTGGGCCCCACCCGGAAATCACGTGGGCCCGACCCGGAAATCACGTGGGCCCCACCCGGAAATCACGTGGGCCCCAACCGGAAATCTCGTGGGCCCGACCCGGAAATCACGTGGGCCCCACCCGGAAATCACGTGGGCCCGACCCGGAAATCACGTGGGCCCCACCCGGAAATCACGTGGGCCCCACGGGGAAATCACGTGGGCCCCACGGGGAAATCACGTGGGCCCGACACGGAAATCACGTGGGCCCCCAGGGGAAATCACGTGGGCCCCCAGGGGAAATCACGTGGGCCCCACGGGGAAATCACGTGGGCCCCACGGGGAAATCACGTGGGCCCCACCCGGAAATCACGTGGGACCCACCCAGAAATCACGTGGGCCCCACCCGGAAATCACGTGGGCCCCACCCGGAAATCACGTGGGCCCCACCCGGAAATCACGTGGGCCCCACCCGGAAATCACGTGGGCCCCACCCGGAAATCACGTGGGCCCCACGGGGAAATCACGTGGGTCCCACCCGGAAATCACGTGGGCCCCACCCGGAAATCACGTGGGCCCCACCCGGAAATCACGTGGGCCCCACGGGGAAATCACGTGGGCCCCCAGGGGAAATCACGTGGGCCCCCAGGGGAAATCACGTGGGCCCCACGGGGAAATCACGTGGGCCCCACCCGGAAATCACGTGGGCCCCACCCAGAAATCACGTGGGCCCCACGGGGAAATCACGTGGGCCCCACCCGGAAATCACGTGGGCCCCCAGGGGAAATCACGTGGGCCCCCAGGGGAAATCACGTGGGCCCCACGGGGAAATCTCGTGGGCCCCACCCGGAAATCACGTGGGCCCCACCTGGAAATCACGTGGGCCCCACCCGAAAATCACGTGGGCCCCACGGGGAAATCACGTGGGCCCCCAGGGGAAATCACGTGGGCACCCAGGGCAAATCACGTGGGCCCCACGGGGAAATCACGTCGGCACCTCGGGGAAATCACTTGGGCCCCCAGGGAAAATCACGTGGGCCCCCAGGGGAAATCACGTGGGCCCCCAGGGGAAATCACGTGTGCCCCACGGGGAAATCACGTGGGCCCCAACCGGAAATCACGTGGGCCCCACCCGGAATTCACGTGGGCCCCACCCAGAAATCACGTGGGCCCCACGGGGAAATCACGTGGTCCCCACGGGGAAATCACGTGGGCCCCACCCGGAAATCACGTGGGCCCCACCCGGAAATCACGTGGGCCCCACCCGGAAATCACGTGGGCCCCACCCGGAAATCACGTGGGCCCCACCCGGAAATCACGTGGGCCCCACGGGGAAATCACGTGGGACCCACCCGGAAATCACGTGGGCCTCACGGGGAAATCACGTGGGCCCCACCCGGAAATCACGTGGGCCCCACGGGGAAATCACGTGGGCCCCACCCGGAAATCACGTGGGCCCCACGGGGAAATCACGTGGGCCCCACCCGGAAATCACGTGGGCCCCACCCGAAAATCACGTGGGCCCCACCCGGAAATCACGTGGGCCCCACCCGGAAATCACGTGGGCCCCACCCGGAAATCACGTGGGCCCCACGGGGAAATCACGTGGGCCCGACCCGGAAATCACGTGGGCCCCCAGGGGAAATCACGTGGGCCCCCAGGGGAAATCACGTGGGCCCCACGGGGAAATCACGTGGGCCCCACCCGGAAATCACGTGGGCCCCACCCGGAAATCACGTGGGCCCCACCCGGAAATCACGTGGGCCCCACCCGGAAATCACGTGGGCCCCACGGGGAAATCACGTGGGCCCCACCCGGAAATCACGTGGGCCCCACGGGGAAATAACGTGGGCCCCACCCGGAAATCACGTGGGCCCCCAGGGGAAATCACGTGGGCCCCCAGGGGAAATCACGTGGGCCCCACGGGGAAATCTCATGGGCCCCACCCGGAAATCACGTGGGCCCCACCTGGAAATCACGTGGGCCCCACCCGAAAATCACGTGGGCCCCACGGGGAAATCACGTGGGCCCCCAGGGGAAATCACGTGGGCACCCAGGGGAAATCACGTGGGCCCCACGGGGAAATCACGTCGGCACCTCGGGGAAATCACTTGGGCCCCCAGGGAAAATCACGTGGGCCCCCAGGGGAAATCACGTGGGCCCCCAGGGGAAATCACGTGTGCCCCACGGGGAAATCACGTGGGCCCCAACCGGAAATCACGTGGGCCCCACCCGGAATTCACGTGGGCCCCACCCAGAAATCACGTGGTCCCCACGGGGAAATCACGTGGTCCCCACGGGGAAATCACGTGGGCCCCACCCGGAAATCACGTGGGCCCCACCCGGAAATCACGTGGGCCCCACCCGGAAATCACGTGGGCCCCACCCGGAAATCACGTGGGCCCCACCCGGAAATCACGTGGGCCCCACGGGGAAATCACGTGGGACCCACCCGGAAATCACGTGGGCCTCACGGGGAAATCACGTGGGCCCCACCCGGAAATCACGTGGGCCCCACGGGGAAATCACGTGGGCCCCACCCGGAAATCACGTGGGCCCCACGGGGAAATCACGTGGGCCCCACCCGGAAATCACGTGGGCCCCACCCGAAAATCACGTGGGCCCCACGGGGAAATCACGTGGGCCCCACCCGGAAATCACGTGGGCCCCACCCGGAAATCACGTGGGCCACACCCGGAAATCACGTGGGCCCCACGGGGAAATCACGTGGGCCCGACCCGGAAATCACGTGGGCCCCCAGGGGAAATCACGTGGGCCCCCAGGGGAAATCACGTGGGCCCCACGGGGAAATCACGTGGGCCCCACCCGGAAATCACGTGGGCCCCACCCGGAAATCACGTGGGCCCCACCCGGAAATCACGTGGGCCCCACCCGGAAATCACGTGGGCCCCACCCGGAAATCACGTGGGCCCCACGGGGAAATCACGTGGGCCCCACCCGGAAATCACGTGGGCCCCACGGGGAAATCACGTGGGCCCCACCCGGAAATCACGTGGGCCACACCCGGAAATCACGTGGGCCCCACGGGGAAATCACGTGGGCCCCCAGGGGAAATCACGTGGGCCCCCAGGGGAAATCACGTGGGCCCCAGCCGGAAATCACGTGGGCCCCACCCGGAAATCACGTCGGCCCCACGGGGAAATCACGTGGGCCCCACGGGGACATCACGTGGGCCCCAGCCGGAAATCACGTGGGCCCCACCCGGAAATCACGTGGGCCCCACCCGGAAATCACGTGGGCCCCACCCGGAAATGACGTGGGCCCCACCCGGAAATCACGTGGGCCCCCAGGGGAAATCACGTGGGCCCCCAGGGGAAATCACGTGGGCCCCACCCGGAAATCACGTGGGCCCCACCCGGAAATCACGTGGGCCCCACCCGGAAATCACGTGGGCCCCACGGGGAAATCACGTGGGACCCACCCGGAAATCACGTGGGACCCACGGGGAAATCACTTGGGCCCCACCCGGAAATCACGTGGGCCCCACGGGGAAATCACGTGGGCCCCACCCGGAAATCACGTGGGCCCCACTGGGAAATCACGTGGGCCCCACCCGGAAATCACGTGGGCCCCCAGGGGAAATCACGTGGGACCCACGGGGAAATCACGTGGGCCCCACCCGGAAATCACGTGGGCCCCACCCGGAAATCACGTGGGCCCCACCCGGAAATCACGTGGGCCCCACCCGGAAATCACGTGGGCCCCACCCGGAAATCACGTGGGCCCCAAGGGGAAATCACGTGGGCCCCACCCGGAAATCACGTGGGCCCCAACCGGAAATCACGTGGGCCCCACCCGGAAATCACGTGGGCCCCACCCGGAAATCACGTGGGCCCCCAGGGGAAATCACGTGGGCCCCCAGGGGAAATCACGTGGGCCCAACGGGGAAATCATGTGGGCCCCACGGGGAAATCACGTGGGCCCCACGGGGAAATCACGTGGGCCCCCAGGGGAAATCACGTGGGCCCCCAGGGAAAATCACGTGGGCCCCCAGGGGAAATCACGTGGGCCCCACCCGGAAATCACGTGGGCCCCACCCGGAAATCACGTGGGCCCCACCCGGAAATCACGTGGTCCCCACCCGGAAATCACGTGGGCCCCACCCGAAAATCACGTGGTCTCCACCCGGAAATCACGTGGTCCCTACCCGGAAATCACGTGGGCCCCACCCGATAATCACGTGGGCCCTCAGGGGAAATCACGTGGGCCCCACCCGGAATCACGTGGGACCCACGGGGAAATCACGTGGGCCCCACCCGGAAATCACGTGGGCCCCCAGGGGAAATCACGTGGGACCCACCCGGAAATCACGTGGGACCCACGGGGAAATCACGTGGGCCCCACCCGGAAATCACGTGGGCCCCCAGGGGAAATCACGTGGGCCCCACGGGGAAATCACGTGGGCCCCACCCGGAAATCACGTGGGCCCCAACCGGAAATCACGTGGGCCCCACCCGGAAATCACGTGGGCCCGACCCGGAAATCACGTGGGCCCCACGGGGAAATCACGTGGGCCCCACCCGGAAATCACGTGGGCCCCACCCGGAAATCACGTGGGCCCGACCCGGAAATCACGTGGGCCCCACCCGGAAATCACGTGGGCCCGACCCGGAAATCACGTGGGCCCCACCCGGAAATCACGTGGGCCCGACCCGGAAATCACGTGGGCCCCACCCGGAAATCACGTGGGCCCCAACCGGAAATCTCGTGGGCCCGACCCGGAAATCACGTGGGCCCCACCCGGAAATCACGTGGGCCCGACCCGGAAATCACGTGGGCCCCACCCGGAAATCACGTGGGCCCCACGGGGAAATCACGTGGGCCCCACGGGGAAATCACGTGGGCCCGACACGGAAATCACGTGGGCCCCCAGGGGAAATCACGTGGGCCCCCAGGGGAAATCACGTGGGCCCCACGGGGAAATCACGTGGGCCCCACGGGGAAATCACGTGGGCCCCACCCGGAAATCACGTGGGCCCCACCCAGAAATCACGTGGGCCCCACCCGGAAATCACGTGGGCCCCACCCGGAAATCACGTGGGCCCCACCCGGAAATCACGTGGGCCCCACGAGGAAATCACGTGGGCCCCACCCGGAAATCACGTGGGCCCCACGGGGAAATCACGTGGGCCCCACCCGGAAATCACGTGGGCCACACCCGGAAATCACGTGGGCCCCACGGGGAAATCACGTGGGCCCCCAGGGGAAATCACGTGGGCCCCCAGGGGAAATCACGTGGGCCCCAGCCGGAAATCACGTGGGCCCCACCCGGAAATCACGTCGGCCCCACGGGGAAATCACGTGGGCCCCACGGGGAAATCACGTGGGCCCCAGCCGGAAATCACGTGGGCCCCACCCGGAAATCACGTGGGCCCCACCCGGAAATCACGTGGGCCCCACCCGGAAATGACGTGGGCCCCACCCGGAAATCACGTGGGCCCCCAGGGGAAATCACGTGGGCCCCCAGGGGAAATCACGTGGGCCCCACCCGGAAATCACGTGGGCCCCACCCGGAAATCACGTGGGCCCCACCCGGAAATCACGTGGGCCCCACCCGGAAATCACGTGGGCCCCACCCGGAAATCACGTGGGCCCCACCCGGAAATCACGTGGGCCCCAAGGGGAAATCACGTGGGCCCCACCCGGAAATCACGTGGGCCCCAACCGGAAATCACGTGGGCCCCACCCGGAAATCACGTGGGCCCCACCCGGAAATCACGTGGGCCCCCAGGGGAAATCACGTGGGCCCCCAGGGGAAATCACGTGGGCCCCACGGGGAAATCATGTGGGCCCCACGGGGAAATCACGTGGGCCCCACGGGGAAATCACGTGGGCCCCCAGGGGAAATCACGTGGGCCCCCAGGGGAAATCACGTGGGCCCCCAGGGGAAATCACGTGGGCCCCACCCGGAAATCACGTGGGCCCCACCCGGAAATCACGTGGGCCCCACCCGGAAATCACGTGGTCCCCACCCGGAAATCACGTGGGCCCCACCCGAAAATCACGTGGTCCCCACCCGGAAATCACGTGGTCCCTACCCGGAAATCACGTGGGCCCCACCCGAAATTCACGTGGGCCCTCAGGGGAAATCACGTGGGCCCCACCCGGAATCACGTGGGACCCACGGGGAAATCACGTGGGCCCCACCCGGAAATCACGTGGGCCCCCAGGGGAAATCACGTGGGACCCACCCGGAAATCACGTGGGACCCACGGGGAAATCACGTGGGCCCCACCCGGAAATCACGTGGGCCCCCAGGGGAAATCACGTGGGCCCCACGGGGAAATCACGTGGGCCCCACCCGGAAATCACGTGGGCCCCAACCGGAAATCACGTGGGCCCCACCCGGAAATCACGTGGGCCCGACCCGGAAATCACGTGGGCCCCACGGGGAAATCACGTGGGCCCCACCCGGAAATCACGTGGGCCCCACCCGGAAATCACGTGGGCCCGACCCGGAAATCACGTGGGCCCCACCCGGAAATCACGTGGGCCCGACCCGGAAATCACGTGGGCCCCACCCGGAAATCACGTGGGCCCGACCCGGAAATCACGTGGGCCCCACCCGGAAATCACGTGGGCCCCAACCGGAAATCTCGTGGGCCCGACCCGGAAATCACGTGGGCCCCACCCGGAAATCACGTGGGCCCGACCCGGAAATCACGTGGGCCCCACCCGGAAATCACGTGGGCCCCACGGGGAAATCACGTGGGCCCCACGGGGAAATCACGTGGGCCCGACACGGAAATCACGTGGGCCCCCAGGGGAAATCACGTGGGCCCCCAGGGGAAATCACGTGGGCCCCACGGGGAAATCACGTGGGCCCCACGGGGAATTCACGTGGGCCCCACCCGGAAATCACGTGGGCCCCACCCAGAAATCACGTGGGCCCCACCCGGAA